>CAHIKZ030002224.1:7220000-7252500 GCA_903632075.3 Acanthosepion pharaonis | reverse complement strand
TTACCAGTACAACCGTTTTTTCTTTTCATTACTAGACAGGCAATGTTTTTACAAAGACCTATTTCTTGAATAATATATATACTATCGAAATATTGTTGAACGTTGTTAAAAACTGTGAATTAAATCCCGCTCTTCTATTATTATTATTATTATTATTATTATTATTATTATTATTATTATTTCATTGATTTCTGGTGTATACTCATTTCCTTTCGGTTCCCGACGAAAGAGCAAAGGTCAGAAATAGCATCATGACATTTACCAAACTATTAACATTATTCGGACTATTGTCCTCATCTTTGTCGCCATATTTATTACAACGTTTCGGCCGTTGTACGCCCCGGTCTTCTTCAGTTGGTTGGAATGTCGAACTGATGCCTTTATTTCGCTCACTGGCGTAGACTGTTCTAGTTCCACCTGCTATGTTTTTAATGGATGTCAGTTGTCAGTTATCTCCTGTTAATTCCCCTCTGAAAGTTCTCCACTGCTTTAACCGGGTTATGAAATCACACTCTTTGGGTCCGCTAACTGGATCTAACTAACGCCTTTATCCATTGTGCCATGTATCCTTGAAGAAGACCGGAGCGTACAACGACCGAAACGTTGTAATAAATATTGTGACAAAGATGAGGACAATAGTCTGAATAAAGTAAATAGTGTACATAATACCTCATCTCAGAAATGTACCCAGATACTGAAAGGCCGTAACGTTGTAATAAATATGGCGACAAAAATGAGGACAATAGTCCGAGTAATGTAAATTCTGTACATAATACCTCATCTCAGAGATATAGACAGATTAAATTTTCCACTGAACAGTTTTGAAATAGAAATCTCACAATATTGTGTCAGATTATTTATTTCTACTCTCTTCTCTTTATTGTTTAAATGATAGTTATTTTATTCTGTCTCATATATGTAGTTTTATCCTATATATTTTTGAATTTGAAAGTCTGTTATTTCGTACGATATTTCTGTGGATATTGTCAAGCTTGTTTTTGTTGAGACGAGGTCTTCTCCCACTTCCTACTATAGTTCTCTATATTTGGTATTTCTGATCTTTCGTGTTCATTTAAGGATTTTCGAGTGCGGTGAAAAAGGATGTCATGATTTATTGATAATCTACGCAAGGCGATTTCGTTCACTTTCTTTTTGTTATTTTGTTTCGCATCGAATCACTTCGTCCAAGGTTGGAAATAGTCCGGGTTTGCTGACCAAGTGTCTCTTCATTGTTGGAAGTGATTGTTCCAGTAGCAGATTTTTGCGGCCCCAACATGGTTTATCTATGAGATACGCGGCTACTATTGACCCGGATGACAGCCGATCCGGTATTAATATTTGTTCCTAATCACCAAGATTCGTACCAAAACTAAAGGAGTCGTCCTTGCCCAGGAGATAGGGGTGAGGGTCATATTCAGATGTCCATGTTTCAAGAGGTCATTACTGAGTACCGGATTCGGTGGATAGTATATGTGTATGGGAATGGTACAAACAATAATAATGTTTAATTTAGTATAAGAAGACGCGTTGGGCATTACCAGATGAAATGTCAGAGATAAATATAATTTTATACTGAGAAAAAAATGTAAAATGAAAGAATTAAAGGGTTAATCCGCTACCGAATTACATGGAATTCATTAAGCAAATTAAAAGAAAGTAAGAAATAGC
The DNA here is from genome assembly GCA_903632075.3 of Acanthosepion pharaonis. Classification (NCBI taxonomy): domain Eukaryota; kingdom Metazoa; phylum Mollusca; class Cephalopoda; order Sepiida; family Sepiidae; genus Acanthosepion; species Acanthosepion pharaonis. Next base: position 7,250,832 of record CAHIKZ030002224.1, on the reverse strand, counting down.
AAAATAAATTCAGCATGAGGATTATTTCCCAACCGCCTAGCCTCTAAAATCCAAATTTTCACTCAAAGGAAAATCGTCAAAAGAATTTCGAATTAGTCCACCATGCAAACGGAGGATAGAGAAAAAGAAGAAAATCAGCCAATACGAGTTTTACTCATGCTTACGTGTACACACACATATATATATATATATATATATATATATATATATATATATATATATATATATATATATATATTTGAATAAAAACAGACCACTTTGATCAGATTTTACTCCAAAGGTTGCTTTTTCATTTCAACCTTTTTAAGTAAAGTCTGATGATCCAGAGCCCTGCTAAAGGGGTTGTGGTGAAATAACTTATTACATGGAACCTTAAAGTGGTCTGTTTTTTATTCAAACATATTTGCTCAAACATATCAACAAAGATACATTATGCCGACTTAAAAAGCACGGAAATTTCTGCTGAATATGTGAGAATAAACTGTTTTAAAATATAAATTTATTATTATTATTAATATTTGTTCATGTTATTTTTCCAGTTTTGTATTCTGTAGAGCCGGGTTCAAAATACGGTCCTCATCCATATAAAAGAATTGTAATTGAATTTATAGCATCTTTCTTAGTATATGTGATTTCCTAATAGAACAGTACTCTGTGTAACTTGTATTTTGACATTACCTGGCATGCTGTTAGTAAAATTGTCCTTTTCTTTGCCCACGTGGCCCAGAGTTTCGATTACATGTACCAGAGAATAGTTACTTCTTTATTTTGGATAACAATGTCTGGTTGGTGAACATACCATCTTTCAATGTGTTTATTTTTGTTCTTTTAGCATGCCTTCTAGTGCACTTATGCCGCTAACTTATGTCTGTGTGTATATTCATTTTTTGATAGTTCCCTTCATTCGGAGATAATTTAGTCGAGAGTTTCGTCATCTTTCCACAGATCCTGCATTATGTGACAGTGATAGGATCTGGTTGCGAGCTTTTGGTTCTGAGCTGCAATAATTAGGCCTTTTGTATGGTTAATTTCTCTCAGGATCTACAGTCTTTTCATTCGCCACTTATTTTTCTAATTGGTTGGTTAGAAAGGTTAATGTTTTTTTTTTCTTACTTTTGGAATTGTCGGTCGTTCCTCGAAAGAGATTCCATTTACATTTTCCCATTTATATTGGATGCTTTTTCTAATCTATGTTTCTGTCTCTTTGCTTGTGTACCTCAAACGCATTATTACAACTGATTTCTGTTTGTTCCTCTGCATGTGTTTCTTCTGTGTTGTCTTCATTTAGCTCCTCGATGTTAACGTTAACCTATTTTTAATGTTTTCTCGGATGCTATATTAGATATTCTTTTACATTATGATGTCTCGCCTAATAAGGCTAGTTTGTTGGTATCGATATTTAGTCTATTTGAACGGTGTGTTTCTCGCTAAATATTATAGGCGGCTTTTGGCCATTGTTGTCGTCGGATTTATCGTAGTAAATGACTATCATTACTTCAATATGCTCTCCAATAGACCAGTTATTTATTGTTCTTTTTGTTATGTGGGATTTTCTTTTTATGTGTATAGAGCGTGGTTAAAATCTAGTTCTCGTTGAGTAGATTTTATAGTTGAAGACATTTCGATTCCAGTTTGGTTCTCATTGTGGATCGCGCTCCTTTTTTACCCGCGTCACGCCTGACGCGGCTTAGCAATATTTTTTATTGTGTCAGCATTATAGTTAGTTTGTATTCACCCATACGTGGGTGCTGGTTCGTGGACGCCAGAGCATATCCATACCATGGTGGGCAATCATATTCAGGCTCCAGACCACCTCCAGCTATTTTTCTATTGCTATTATAAACACCAACAGTAAAATCTTAATTTATAAGCGTTTGCATCCCAAGTAGACACGAGGTGCTTCACCATTCTCCGTCATAACTTCAATTTTCATCTGAATTTTCTTTGGCTTTTTCATTTTATTATTATTCTAATTATTATAGCGTCATATAGCATCACGCTAACACATTACATTGGATTACAAATATACGGAGTAAAATTTACCAGTATTAGCATCTGGCCTCATAAATGGATACCAGACTCATCCATAACAGCCAAATACGCAAGGTGTAGTGATACATTTAGATAGAAGCAGTGCCTAACATTGCAGGCGGTGCTCAGTTTAAGATACTATTAGTTCGAGTAAACCAGTTCTCTGGAATTCTCAAAATGATGGTAATTTCTTAATATCTGTATATAATTAGGAATCACTTTAGCTAAACTCATACATTAAACACGAATTTTGAACGTGATGCTTTCAACAGTATCCCTACGCATGCGCGTTATTCTCACTGGTGGATATTCTCGACTTGCTAAGATCAAGCAACTGAAGAGAAAATCGATGGCATAATAAACTCTCTAATCAATTAAGATCAGAGAATCATGTTTGGTATAACATTAGGTCGGTTAGTATTACTGTTATTAATAATAACGTTATTGACGTAAATTGCAACAACAAGCCTAGTTTTCAAGGCTAAAACAATCTTTCTAAAACTAGTGGTTGACTTATATGGCTGGTATAAAAAGCAGTTGTAAACAAATGTAACAGCACGTCTAACAGTTAGTGTACACGAATTACCGTTCTTCCACCAGGTTGCCACAAATATATGCCAATAAAAACGTTTTTTGGCAATATATTTAGATATTTATACAGAAATTTAGTAAAATAAATTGCTAAGTGAATACTGACACAATGTACTGTACATATCCGTGTGTGCTGTAGGTTGTTTGCAATACAAACCATATCGAAATATATTACGTTTCGTGACTAAATATACTGGCAATTGGTAGCCTTCCGTATGTTTGTGGGTCAACAAATATGCTAGTTATAAGCTTAAGTTAATATTTGGGGATAAAAATGTTGACGTCGACTTGTACGCCAGGTCGAATTGTACGCCAGGTCGAATTGTACGCCAGGTCGAATTGTACGCCAGACTGACTTGTTGGTCGTAATTTACAGTATTAAAATCATTACCATTTGATTCAGTATTAATTGGTAGAATGCAATGGAATGAAGTCACCACAGGCAATCTCCTTAGTATTCTCGCTAATGTCAGTAATACCTTCATATTGATAATTACAATTCTTCTTTGAATTTCAAGATGTTTTCACCTTTGGAGTAAGTTATGTCCACTAATAGAAGTGGAACCTGTCACGATTTATCATTTGTACTTTCTTGTGCTCAACATATTTCAGGCAGTGATGTTTTATTCTATCAAAATAATGAAAAACCCCGTCAAGCGTGTTGAGAAGAGACGCTCACTGGGAAATTTTGACCAACTTTACGCTAGATATAACTTCAATGTAACCTGTGGAGTAAGAATGACAGGTTGTAAAACCTTTGCAGTTAAAACCAATAAAGAAAATATTGATATAGACACCAGCCACCAGTTGACTCCATGAAACCTTAGATAGCCGCCATTTTACAGGCCATGTATACGGGGAATTTTTCGCCGAGCCTACGTGCTCGGATACCCCACATTAAATGTTATCTCTGAGGTAATAACTTATGGCGAGAGTTTTCAATCTTTACGTCTTTAATGTAATGGCCTCATTTCATATTCTTTACTCTTGTAATCTCTGGAATGTATGTTGTCAGATTGACAGATGGTAGATAGATTAGTATTTCGCTGTGGCGTATGTCTTTTATAACAGTTCCTTATTAATATAGAATACTATCACTCGCTTAATCGAAATAAACTTATGCTTTTCATTGATCTTTGCATTCTAATTATTCTTGGGAATCTGAACTGTCATTCTTGGTGTGTATCTTGATTTCTTCTTCTAGCGGAGATATTTTCATTTTCCTTTTCCCAGTTTTATTACTGAATTCATTAGTCCCCTTCTCCTATTCATGTTCTTCACTTTCACATCCTTCGCCAATTTCTATATCCTCGGGTTCAATTCTACTTCTGAATTGATCCGCGTGGAACAGTACATTTTTTTTTCATTTTTTCGTTAGTGTTACTGTGTTGTGTCCTTCGTGGACCACGAATTTGACCTTCCCAGGATTAGCTTCTTTGTCTTCTTATACCATACACTTTCACTTGCCGAAAATTATATCTGATCTGTCTACCCATTAATGCGGAGGGACAATCTCTCAGCATCTAGAATTATACTATAGCTTAACAGTAATGTTGGTAAGTAACGCTCTATATGATCATTAGATGGGGAAAAGGCTTTTAGTTCATAGTCCGCTCCACCCTTTTTAAGATTTCGTTCGATTTTTTGTGGTGAGAGGGTGCTTCATACGGGACGCATCCAATACGATTTAGCCACGTACACAGATTTTCCTCGCAAAATTCTAGCGCGTTATGTGAGACCAAAATTTTATGTACTCCATATTGTTCTTAATAGTTTTTTTACAGTATTTTCAGCAGCTTTAATTACGTCGTACCATCCTGAAAATAAGTCCAATAATTTCTTTTTAATCCGTGCCTTTAATATGGACATGATTCATGTGTAACTGAGCCCATGTTTATTTTTCTTTAGGCCACGAGTGAATTTTGTTTTGCCGAAAGTTTTTTTTTTATTTTTTTTTTATTTCAGCACCATTTTACATTTCGAGAATATCCTGGCCACCACGCTTGTAATGTTAATCTCATTTGTGTCGTTGTTATACCACAGTGTACATCATCGTGTACATCTTTTAATACTTATTTTCTTAAACTTTGTGATGGCATATAATATTTCCATTGAAAATTATGCCTACTCTACAGTTAACTTATACCCTTTAGGGTCTTTTTACCATTGAAAAACTTATCCATGCGTTTCTTTTTATTCTGTCTGAACTTTTACTTACCACTGAAACTTTTATGGTTTCCATGTTGAAACTATTTTGGGATAACACGCACGTTTCAACCCAGTACTTTATTTTATCTTCTGAAATATCACACGTTTCTAAATTGTTACTGTCATTATTTAATCTGTATAGCGCATCTAAGTGTAGAATAGTTTTACATTTATGTATAAGATGCCGAAATCAAAAGATATTATTTTTACTGTCCATCTTAAAATTCAATTTCTATTTTTCCTACTTGAGTTCATTAATCTTATTATTATTGTCAATACTATTGTTATTATCTTTATTATTATTAGTAGTAGTAATAGTAGTAGTAATAATAGGAGGAGTAACATTAGTATTGCTATTACTCTGAATGCTTCTGAATATCTAGCTTCGTTTAATCAGATATCCGAATTATCACTTAGGACATTCATTCAGATGTGATGACGTTTGTTGCTGGATAGATCGTTCCTTAATATATCTATAGTTCTGAGGAAGACTTTCTAGACGTCTTCTGTTTTTAAGTTTGCAGCGTTTATGTTGGCCAATTTTTACGACATTTTATTAACAAAACTGAATAAGCCTATTACAGATGGTAATAATGAGGTCTTCATAATTCACATTCTCTCAAATCTATTTTGAGATCATTATATGTGAACATTTTTTTGTAGTTTTCAGAAAGGTGCTTCTTTCCGTGGGGGGCAGACTGTTATTGTTTTTCATTCATATTTCATGCTTGATGGCTTTCATTCATTTTTTTTATTTTGCGTTGATATTTCCCAAAAGTAGTTTCCTTGTTTTCTCTTATCGTTTTTGTTTTTTTCGCTTTTACGTTTCTGCTATGGTAATTTACCCATGCACGAATGGACTCTCCCAGCTATAAATAAGAGCAGGTACTGCCTTTTGGAGAGGGAATTTTTCCAGCAGTCAGCTCTGGCAATCAGACCGAACATTCTGTCTGTAACACTCTCTTTTGTATATGTTTGTATTTCTGTTTCTGTTAATATATTTGTTTAACTCAATTCCTCTCTTTGTGTCTTTATTTCTGGCCCTAACAACGCCACAACACTTTCATATATGTGTCTACCATTTTGATAATGTTGTTTTTGTAGATTGTCCGATGAATATATGATGGTGCTTTGTTTTGGCTCTGTGTGTAATCAATTATTTTTTTTTAATATCATCTGAGATTCACTCCGATTCTTAATGTTCCTTATCCTGGCGATGATGACCATATATCAACTCCTACTTATAGACATAACACATTCCACGCAGCTCTGTCATATGCGCATATTCAATCAAGTCAGCTATTCCCAGAGTATCTTAAGAAATAAAATGATTCTTGGAAATAAGCCCGAACCGCCAACCACAAAAGGCAGAAGTTGACCTTCTATGTGGCAAATTTCTCCAATTCTCTATTCGAGGTCTTTCTACTTCTATATTTCCGCTTGCTCTTTCCTCACGATATTCTTATATCAAGGTAACACAGAAAGTTGTCTCCAATATGATTTTCACTCACCCATTCTTGGTTACTGACGTTGGTGAATGTCGTATCACATTTCTCAGGAGAATAACATGCCTCTAAGCCGCGGGTAAATATGAAGATATAATTATCATCACCCAACCAAAATTTCTAAGAGTATGATATTAGTAATAATAATAATTATTATTTGATTTGATTTCTATTGTATACACATCTCCTTCCAACAAGAGACCTGGGATCAGAAATGGTTTCATGACATTTTCCACTGATCATTTTTTATTAGAAAACGGTCTTCTCAATGGGTGAGCTGTACTTGCGAGTACAATTTTATTATTATTATTATTATTATTGCTATAATATTGTTTTTTTTTTAATTTTTGTGCCCATATTGCTCCCCATATTTTTCTGGGTTAGCTTAAATCAAACTGATTCTGCAGATGCATCAGAACCAGAAGAAAAAACCTTAAATAAATTGCGATATTTCATTCTTGACGCGAAAGCTACAGTTTTCTCTCACTTTTTCTTTCATCAATCAACATCTGTTTTGGTCAGAATGTATTTCCTTATTCCTTTGACATATTGTAGTCAACAAAGCGAGTATATCTAATATTTTGCAAGTAGTTTTCAAAGAAGAAAATATAAAATGGCGGTATTCAATCACAGATGACGTGGCAAGAATATTTACATTGTTTTTAAAATGACTTATTATATAATAATGAACAATATTTTTATACAATATTTCTGATGAATTATCCACTAAAATTTTTGATATTTTATGAAATATAAACAGTTTCTTTTCCAATGTAATGAGAGAAAAATGAAAGACAATTCTACTCTATTGTATATCTGCGATTGATGATAATAAATGCAAGATTATATATATATATTTTTTTCGGAGTAGTCCTTTATTTATATATGTTGTGTTAGACAAGCGCTACCAATCAAATGGTTTAATAAGCATCCTCTTTTCATTTAATAATCATAGCACAGATGCGGGAAATTATAGCTTAGAAATGTGCTTACTCTACGTTAATGTCAGCTAGTATATATATTCGAAAAGAAAGGAAAATTACAGGAATTTTACGTCTTTTCTTAGGTTAGCAGAACGTGTGTCAAAACGTGATCAATAGATAAGAAGAGACCAAATATTTTATAAATTACGAAACGTTCAAGTGACTTGTCTGGTTATACAATTGACGAGATTCGCTCCGAAATTATCATTAGGTCAAGTTATTTCATAAATTTAAATCTGATCAAAACGAATGGCTCTGATGAGCTTTTAGACGCGAATTTCTAAACTCGGTTAACTAGATATATCACTTGAACATTTAATAATTCATTTAAAATGTATCTAATATGTGTATGTGTATGTGTCTGTGTTTGTGTGTGTGTGTGTGCGTGTGTGGAAAGGAGGCGTTCTATGTTACGATGGACCTTATTAAGAATGAAATGCATCGGAAAAACAAAACAACTTGTTCAAACAAGAGCTTTCTTTTCTGGACAAAGACTGTGTGAAAAAACTGTCCAAATGGTTTATAGTTCCGAGCGCTTTCGGCTATATTTTTATATATATCTATTACAAAAAACAAATGCACATTAACTTCAAACAAGACGAATCTTCACTAAGACATATTATGAAGAAATATACTATCCCAACTGACATGAATAAAAAAAATCAAATTAATTATCTATTATAAAAAAATTAAGACATGTAACTTTATCCTAAAAAATAACAACACACCAACTAAGTTAAAATTACAAAGAACGATAATTATCTATGAGTTCAAATCCCCCTTAACGAACTGTGTTCCTGATCAAACCGAACTCATTAATAATTACATCGGTTACACAACTACCAGCTTATTCAGACGTCTTATGTTACACCTATCTGATCACAGCTCCATTAGAACCCATTTAAACACACACACACAAACTTACCAGACTCCATTAGAAACATACTAGTAAAAAGCACAAATATATTAACTGCATCAACCTGTGAAAAAGATTAAAAATAATGGAAGCTTTAATAAGAAAAAAGAAAATGCCAACTTTTAACAATATTAACTACGAACAAGCCCACAATGTGGTAACCGTATTCGGAAATTAAAACATTCCTACAACACACTGAGACATACACATAATGCATGCACTCAATTAAGCTGAAAATCGAATAATCGATAATAACTAAAGGTATAGCCGAAAGCGCTCGGACATATAAAACATTTGGATAGTTTTTACACACTCTTTGTTTAGAACAGAAAGCTCTTGTTCGAACATGAGAAAAATTAAATAAAAAGCTTAACCGTAGTACCTTGTCTGTCGTTTTAATGAAACATGCACAAATGAAGGATTGTTGCTTAAATATACAACTATATATATATATATATATATATATATATATATATATATATATATATATATATATATAATTTTTTACATATATAATTTTCACATATGGACAAAAACAATTTACTCACTACAAAGATGAATCTTCGTTGCAGTGCATTTAATTGCACTTCGACTAGTTAGAACTAAAATAGTTATGAACCATTCTTTTTGTAAGCAAGCCGTATATGAAATGTCTCTTCCTTTTTTCCATTTGCTTGAACAAATTAATAATTATACCTAAATGCAAAAAGGTGACGGAGTGAAACAATAGTGGTTCTTGATAGGAGTTTGGTGAAAGATGGCTGAGATGTTAAGGTTTTGACTCGACCTGAAATATTTATTTTCGACAACAACGTTCAAGGGTTTATGCACGACATTTTAAAGCCTTCTAAGAGTGAGCGTTTGAGGGGGAAAGGTGAGAATAAGACATAGTAATAAGATGAAAGAGGAAGGAGGGATAAATTCAAACGATAGTTATAGTAATAATTTGGAAAGTTTTTTGTTTACTTTAACAACTAAGCCAGAGCTGAATTCCATATATTTAGGTTTAAGTTATCACTACGAGTTTTGTAATCAATGAAAGTGTTTTGTAAATTAATAAATTAAAAGGTGGAGATTTTTTTTTCTATGTTTAATACATAAGTTATTCGAGTTAATTTGTTTTAATTTTAATTTAGAAATTAAGATATAAATAAAAAAGGTATATACATATATTGAATATTAATATAACGTTTATAAGCAAATTTTGACCAATTGTCGGACTGTAAAACGTGTAGATTAAAGCAATGTATCTGGAAGTATTACTAGAATTATATATGACAGAAAAAGAATCATAATTTAAGATAGATTGGTAGAGAAGTGTATAAGGAGGTAGAAAGTATATCAAAGGAGGTGAATCATAATTTTAAACGTTTAGAGTTATAGATTTAAACATTTAGCAGGATTGTAATGTTAGATCTTTAATATGCCTACAAAATAAGTGGTTTCATATCTTTGATTTGACTATTGGGTGTTTTGCAAAAGTTCAGTAATATATATTTTTCCTGCAAATATAAAAACCAAGGTTCGTTCAAAGATGTGCAAGCTCTGGCTTGTTTTCGGATTTCCATTTAACCTTAGGTGTTTTCCTTCCGCCTTCATTTTCAAAAAATTCTTTAAGAAAGCGATTTTATAATGTACTTGACTACCTGAAAATTATTTAGGGCCGAGTTTTGCCGAGTTTTACTCCGATATCCCTAAGGATGAACTTTAGAAATGGGATTGCGAATGTTGCCTTACAAAATCAGAGCTAAATTTTAAGACAGTTCAATTTTCATTCGAAATAAATAAAAAGGTGGTGAGCTTTTATGTAATGTAACGTTCCTTATATGACAGTTGTATTCTCCTCACAGATGAAAATAAGACTTTAATGGTATTGAGTTTTCATGTAATTCCAGCCCACACATTAATCGTAAAATGATGCTGATATCTAGCCTGTAATTTATCATGGGTAATCCGATCCGCCCACAAATGTGTTATTCCATCTCTTCCAAATGTTCTTTCATAGGTAAACATGACACAATACACTAAAAAACAGATCGTCAGTTTGTGCAGTAAACCATCGGCAAACGTCCTTTCGTGGTGAGTTATCAGAGGTCGGAAGACCTTGGACACATTGCAAGTGATACGGGTACAGGCGTTACACTTGAAGTACTCACCATGCGGTAATATGAGATATACGACATGGTAGGGACACTTCATGTGGGATGATATATGGATCGTCTCCGACAGCCTGTAGAATGTGTTCTTCGTGACAGGCGTACGATCCACACTTTGCGGTGCCGTGAATCCTGTTTCACGAATGCGACGATAAACAGCAAAAATTGTTAGATGCCTCGGCTGCCTTCGGTCTGGGAACGTGATCTTATATAGCCATGCAGCCTCACGTCCATTACCATTCTGCGGCCATATGCCACAATCATATCTGCATGCTCACGATATAAATATCCTAACATTGTTAAACGGGACTCTTCTCACGTAACTCACAACTACTCCGGTTAAGCGTTGAAGATAGACTAACCACAAATGTACGGGAATAACAAATATAACCTAGTCTACATTCTAACGCATCATCATATACCGTAAATTAATATAAAAAAACGAAGTATTTGCGTACATATGTTTATGTAGACTTTTTTCCCTTGTTTTTGCGTATGGAACTCGCCCAAGAATTTGTAAAAAAATATTTTTGATGTGCCCTGTATACAGGTTGTGATGTGTAAATTATCGCCATTTTATATTTTTAATTTCGCGCATGCGCATTGTTTTTTTTTACTGCTCAGTAAAGTCGGGTCAGTTGGGCATCGTCTGTTAGAAAAAGAGCACCATGACACAATTCAATCCGTCAGAAATTTGGAAACAGATACTGTACTGCATGGCATTGGCGCCAAAAGCTCCAATACGAATATTTCAGATTGTTTGCGTGTTAATCGGAAGACAGTGACGATTATTCGGAAAGAGTTGGATGAGTCTAATATTGATTACGAAGGTACAACAGTTCGAAAACTCACTTTGATCGTTCTGATAATAAAAGGAATCCTGAAATTGTTGATGAGAGTCTCAGACTTAACAAGGAGCCCTATATAAAGTACCTTGAGGAGATAGTGCCGACCTGGGACAGGAGGCGGCTTTCTGAATGACCCTGTGTTTGGCAACAAGACCCTGCACTATGCCACACAAGAAGGAGAACCCAGTCATGTCTGTCAGGCAATTTATACGAGCCTAACACAACTTACATCTATCCAACTAATTGCCCAGAATGCAACGCCCTTTATTATGTGTCGGTCGAAGTCAAGCTAGAGACCAACACAAATCCTTCTAATACTAAAGATGAACTGAAGGCAGGTATTATGGTAGAATTCGCCAACTTAAACAAGGAGACCGTCCAGAAGAGATGACGATTTTATCGACTAAATTTATTCTTTAATATTTTAGGATATTTTTGTGCAATTCATCCATGTCAATCTGTATATACCCTACATTCCTGAAGGAAAGTCACAGGCACTTTCCATTCTTATTAGTCAGCAAGAAGTTCCACTCGGGCACATATTGATGATTTCTGGAAGAAAGTACCGAGAGGTTAATCTACCGATCACTATAACCTTGACATCTTTAAATTTAAATGCAATGTCAATCGTTATTTTTCTTTTTCTTTCCTCTTATTATTTTATTGTTCTCTCACTTTAATATTTTTTCTTTTTATCATATACTTCCACACTCAGAACACTTTCTTTCTTAGCGGCTATATTGCCTTGCTTTGAGTGAAATGATAAAAATCTTTCATTAATTTTCCGACAAAATCATTCTGATAAAAAAAAACAATTACACAAATACTTTAATAAATGTTCAAATGACTTATATTTCGACAGACTCGTCGCTTTTGAGTCAGATAAATATATTGAATTATTAAGAGATATCTTATTTATTGTGTGCATAGGAAATATTAATCAGCAACTCCAACCAATCGCATATTTTAACTTTGGACAATATACATTCGATCTAATAGTGATTTACAACGGCAAAGCACAGATGCACCGCAAGGCCGAAGATCGAACTTACTAGTAAGTGATATGGCAATACAAGCTTGTTAACCATTACACTACGTCGAAATGCTCGCATTCATTCTTATATTTATGAACTCAATTTGAAAGTAAAACCTGATATCTCCACAAGTGTCAGACAAATATACAATATGTAATGAATAGCAGAGCAATAGTTCAGGTTCTTGAAACTTTTATCTTTAAATCATGAAGCTTATCGTAAAATATCGAAAGCAACAATTAATAAGGCGTTTTATTTGGGAATAGGACGTTCAATGAATTCTAGCCTTGAACACTATCTATTACGAATATTAATTTTCTTGCAATATGAATGATTCCATCCCTGTGATAAATAAACATAAAACGATTTCCTAGAGCAGAAATTAGGATTAGTGTGGGTCAATAGCCATTCGTGCTAATATAAAGGAACATAAATTACTAGGTATTGATAGAAGAAAACATCGGATTAATTTATTTTATTGACGGATTAAAAAGCATATTTTTAACCCATTCATACGCGAGCAAAGGGATAAGGCCCCGGAATAGGAGCCAAAGAGGATGAGAAAACTTTAGAAGGAAACGGAAATCCAATCATAAACAGGAAGTAAAGGATAAACCGTTACTCTTTTTAAAAATAAATTATGTTTTATATTTAAGGCCATTACACATCGCAATATCTTACCTCACATGTCATTATCCGGGTCTTTTTTGGTAGATGGATTCGAGCGAATGAAGCCTGTTGCTTACAGAGAGAATTGTGATTCATCGAAGCTCGTTGCTTAGAGCTGAAGGAATGATAACGAACCAAAAATTAACGGAAACAAATTCAGCTGACAAATTTTAATAGCAACAAAACCAAATTGCATGTGTAACTCGAAGAGAAAACATTGATAGAATGAAGAATTTGACCAACTATTTACTAGAAACAAAAGATTAAGAATGAAACCCTGATCAATACTGCAAAGAGAAATAACAGTTACTGGACGGAAGAATCTGATTTTATTGGGAAACTGTTTTAATAGAATAATTTTATGTAGTTGTGTTTGCTTGTATATAATGTATATCCAATAATCGGTCAACAGTTTTTTCTGGTTCTGAACTTTGATCTATGAAGGTTTTAAATTATAACCTAAATTTCTCGGTCAATCAATCCTGAATGTCTATTTATAAGGAAACGCCTAATATTACAATCAACATCATGATTCGTATCTGTATCTCTCCACGTAATGTGTTCCTATGAATATGACAACTTGCATTCCATTTATGAATATCATGTGTACCGCTTCTGCAAATACATGTTGAGTACATTGAGCTACTTAGAAAGAATATAGGAAATTATGACTATTCTGATTTCTTTTGCTCGCCACACTATTCATACACACATATATATGTATATTACACAAACATATATTTATATACATATATGTGTGAGTAATTGAATGTGAGTAACGTATATCTTACGATTGTAAAGAGGTTTTTGTATTTCTGAAAATTGGCGCAACATTATTTTTAAATAAGCAAATATGATTGATGCCTACTTCACCCATATCAACGATGTTTTGAACAATTGCAAAAGCGAACATCGGTGTAGAAGTCATCCAGAAATATTTTTATCCGAATTATTTTGTATCATTCTCCCTGACAGAAATGATTACGTTCAAGGGTTTTGCCTGCAGCGAAAAGCCAAAACACAGCCATTCTTTTTTTTTTTTGCTGGAATCAATTTGCTACAGACCTTGTAACGTATTCGCTTGTTAGGTGTGTGTGTGTAAATTAAACAAGTTATTTCTTCCATGATGGCTGCGTCTAGAAAACGCGTTTATAATTTATCATAGTATATTTATTATCCGTTGTTTCTTTTTGTTTGTTTGTTTTTTTTAGGCTGGATTTTTATATATTTCTCCCAGAATCAGTTTCTCTATTGAAAACTGATCACTAATTGTCAGCAATTATATTGTAACTGCAAATTAGTGTCATTAATTAATTCCGATAATCAATCTAGTTAATAAGCGGACAGATTTGTCGAGACGAAATTGGAAAGCTAATGGAGAAAAAAGAGATTATCTGGAAAGCTGAATGAAAAATATTGAATAAGAAATAGACGTCAGTAAGATGCAGAGAGAGAGAACGAGAGAGAGAGAGAGAGCGAGAGAGTAAAAGAGAGCGAGAGAGAGTAAGAGAGAGTGAGTGAGAGCTAGAGGAAGAGCGAGAGAGACAGCGAGAGAGAGAAAGAAAGGAGAAAGAAAAGAATCCAGACTGACGAATGAAAAAGTACAACTAAAATGTGCCACAATGAATTGATAATGAAAGAAACAAATCTGTAATGAAAATATGATTGTAAGAAATTTGAATGAAGAGTTTTTTTTTAAAACAATTTGATGACCGACAGATAAAGAATTGGAAAGACAAATATTTAGGGAATGACAAATAAGGAAATGCCCATGACTATAGAAAAAACAATGAAGGAAATGAATGAAAGAGAAACTGAAACACGATGCTGGATCAAAGGAAAGATAATAAAAATTACTTAGAAATAAAAAAAAAGAAAAACAATTGTCCAAATTAAATTATAACAGAGGAGAAAACTCCATAAACGACTTTTGCAAATGGATTCAATTAACGAATAAAAACTGATTGAAGAAAGTATTAATCCGAATTGAAAGTTATCATTTATTTCTACGTTAGGACGCATGAAAAGCCGGGAGTAAATTTACAACATTTATTATTTCTATTTTTGATATGACAGTAAAATTCAATCAGATGTCTCAAAAATACACACTCAATCAAATTAGTTTTTATATTTTATGACGTTCATTTTCAACAATTCTTATAATGCGTATCTCAACAGGTTTTACTATTTAACAAATCTTTAGTTTATATGTCAGATTTATGGTATTCTTTTTCAGATTCTGACACAGAGTACAAGATATGTAGAGCTGAAGCGATAACACAACGAATTGAGCTGAAGAAAACTACACTTATATTCACACACACACGTGTATGAGGATCGTTCATAAAGTTCTAAACCTCACCAAAAAGATTTGGAGAAACAAAACTGTTTTTAACTATTTTTCAATATAGCCCCCTTTTGACATAAATTTGCTTGGTACAACGATAGTTAAGAATTGCTATTCCACCAGGAAAGTTTTAGAAGGCGTCTTGGTCTACCTAAAAATCCTCCACAGCACATATTATCTCATCATTGTTTCCAAAATGGCAACCCCGCAAATGGGATTTGTGGTCAGGAAACTAGGAAGAAGTCAGATGGACTTAAGTCTGGTGAGGAAGTGAGATGATGTGGCAATTTAAATAGAGAGATGGCTGATTCTGTTGCTTCAAACTGAGCAGTGTGAACGTGAGCGTTACCTTAGCGGAAGGGGCCATATCCCGTCAGCTTCACTCTGCGTTTCGACTTGATTGATTCTTTCAGTTGTCTTAATTCTGATGTATAGCACTGTGCATTAATATTTTTTCCCTTTTCCAGGTAGTCTACCATGATTACCGGGTTAGAGTCCCAAAACACAGCCGCCATCACATTCCAAAAATGCTGCCCGCTTGAACATCTTCAGGAGTGAGAACGATAATTTTCCCTTGTTTGCTTTAAATTTTTGGTTCAGATTTAAAAAGTTGAACCGAGGATTCATCTTGAGTTACTAATTGCATGGGAAATATTCAGGGTCAGCTTTGAAGCGAGTCACAAGTGTCCTGGTAATGCCAGTCAGCTTTCTTGGGACACATCTTGCAGACAGCCTGCTCATCCCTCAAATCTCAGTTAGCTCAGTTACACATAGCTGTCAGCTGTGCAGCAAGACATCTGCTATCGAAAACCATTCTGTGAATTGCAACAACTCGATCATCAACGGTTGCTGTTTTTTGACAACCTGACCGAGAGTGATATTTTATGCTCTCTCTAATCCACTTAACATTTGCAGCCCTCTTTTTCACAGCTGCATAAAAAGAGGTGACGTCAGCACTGTCTGTTCCATGTCTTCATGGATTTCCTTGGAAGTCATAACTTTTTAGAAGATACTTTAGGACTACTAAGATTCTCTTTGTCCAGTTTCAGATTTGCCGGGGGTTTCTTGCATGCTTATGGGCCTCACCTGCACAGCAATTAAGACAGGTTTCGAAATTATTTTTCTAGTTTTATAAGAAATTATAGTCTGTTGACACACCAAGAATGTTTAGCTACATCTCTTCACCCTGGGTGAGGCCTAGAACATTTACAACGAACCACATCTATGCATGCATATATTTGTTGATACATACATCATACATACGTTCAAAAAATATATACATTCGCACTCATTCGCACATTCTCATAAACTTTAATATACCTAGTCCAATACTTTCTAGCTCTCTGCATCATTTGCTTAATAACAGACAATGAATAACGCGTACCACAGATATAGACCTTTCGTACACCAAGGCAAAATCTGCCTCTTTTTCAAAGTTACATAAAAGAGGTGTCTTCAGCACTGTCTGTTCCATGTTCTCATGGATTTCCTAGGGAGTCATACATTTTTTGAAAATATTTTATGACTACCAAGGCTTCACTTTTGTCCTAGTTTTAGGTTTGCCGGGTACTTCTTATGTTTATATGAGCCTCACCTGCACAGCAATTAAGACAGAATTTCGAAATTATTTTTCTAGTTTTATAAGAAATGGTAGTGTGTTATCAAAGTTCTGCTATGGCTCTAACTTCTGGGTGAAGCGTAGAGCTTTTTCAACGAACCATGTATATTCATGCATAGATCTTTTATATATACGTCATACACACGCATAAAAAATAGACATCTACACTCATGCACACACTTACATAAAATTCTTTAATATACTTAGTCTCACGTTCCTATACCACGTTCAAAAAATATATACATATGCACTCATTCGCACATTCTCATATACTTTAATATACCTAGTCCAATACTTTCTAGCTCTCTGCATGATTTGCTTAATAACAGGCAATGAATAACGCGTACCACGGATATAGACCTTTCCTACTTTACAGAAGAATCTGCCTCACAAGTGTGCAGAAGATCATCAAAGATAATGAAAATAGACTTTGCCTTAAAAACTTTTGCCGATCGAGAACAGGTGTTTCAAGCCAACTAAAATATATGACGTCTACTTGCTTAGTGGCATAGCACATATTTTTATATAAGGACAGTACACACTCAACGCTAGAGGCCTAAGAAGGAAATTGACCCTCATCATGCACTCCACTTTCTTGAACCAATAACAAAGCAGGTCAAGTCAAGTTTCAGCTTTTCATAATCAGGCGAACCACCGAACCACAAAAGTCTTAGCGTCTGTATCTGTGGCGTAGCCACTTAACAACGTGGAACACAAGATTTCTGTCTCAATTTCAAATCTCCTCCCTCAATACTGTTTCTGTTTTACATCTTTGAAGGAAATTGCGAGTAATTCACTCCTCTAAAGGATCATAGTTATTACAAACAAATAAACAAACATACAACAAAGTTTACCTGCTGGTAATATTTAATTTTTGGGAGTTGCCGTTCGCTATTTCATTGTGTCCTCGGATTTCTATATCACATCTTCCATCTTAGGATATAACACTTCCTGTGTACGTAAATTAATGTATTTACTTTGACATCTCTAGATAGCGGCTCGCATTTTGGATAATCATTCTAGCTAATAATGTCTACATCAGTCCATCGAGTTAATGACTATACCCTCCTTCTTGCTTTCCTTTACTAGATTTTTCACACGTACAAATTTAATGACAATAATAGTGATTAGTATAGATATTTCCAAAAGGATATAAATCCAGGGAGCGCTCTATGTTAGAAACAGACCGATAATTATTATTATCAACGGTAAAAACTCTATATATATATAGGTTATACTTTTTCCTTAGGGTTGTAAAAACGGCCCCAATTCACCAGACGCTTTGGATTTAAAGGTCCGATGAACTAGGACCCAAATGAAATGCATATAACTTCATTGTGCCTTATATATATATATATATATATATATATATATATATATATATATATATATATATGCCAAATTGTAATTGGTAGGATTATTCCAAAGTTAAAGTTCAGTCCATATGAGAGCCAGTGTGTGTGTGTGTGTGTGTGTGTGTGTGTGTAACTTTCTGTAACTAAATTGAGAACTCTCTCTCTCTCTCTCTCTCTCTCTCTCTATATATATATATATATATATATATATATATATATATATATACAGTGTGTCCATAATGTTCGTGGGTACTTTTAAAAAAATTATAACTACATTTGTATTTGTGATAGAATTAATCTGTAAAAAATGCTATAAAGTTTAATGTACCTAGTTTAGCATAGTTATTAAATAAATCTTTACCACAAAATTTGCAACAATTTTTAGATAAGTAAAAATAATATTTTCTTTTTTTCCAGCGTTAATATCCTTTGTATTGTTAATTATGGAGGACGTTTGGAAACTTAAATAAAATTTCAATAAAGCCTAAAAAATGTAGATTTACTTCTTTCGAATCCTTTTTACAAATTATTACTATAGCAAATACAAATAACGCTATAATCTTTTAATGTCTACACGAATATTATGGATACGATATATATATATATATATATATATATATATATATATATATATATATATATATATATATATATATATATATATATATATATATATATATATATATATATATATATATATATATATATATATATATAATTTATTTATTTTATTTTAGCATATTACTGGCGTTTGCAAATGACTGACAAGTGATGAGATGCTTTATTGCGCATAGAAACACAACTGCATTTGTGTAGCGTTTTTTATATATTTTTGACGTAATATCCTAAAATAAAGATCATTGGTCTTTTTTATTGAACCGTCTTTTAAATTGAATGTTACGAACATCGGAATTGGATTCTATTCGTTCTTATTTTATATATATATATATATATATATATATATATATATATATATATATATATATATAGAGAGAGAGAGAGAGAGAGATATGTTTACAGAGGCTTTATTAAATATAAGGGATATAGAATGTTGGTTAAACGTCTACTAATTTATTTACCTGATAAGGATAGATATTTGGAGTACTCGGAACATTGAGAAATAATTTCGGCAAGTAGCTTTACATGCATTCACTCGATATTAAAAACGTGTTAAACTGTGTATTCGACATGAAACGAAAATATATATATATATATATATATATATATATATATATATTACTTTCATAATTAACTAGCGTTGTTTTTTCGTCTTGATACTTTGTACAAAATGATGTATTTCATCTTATCTGAAGGTCATCTGGTTAATGTTGTGCACCACAAACATCAATAACTCTCTGTCATCACGTGAAACTTGACTGCAACTTTTATTATGAAATCGCATTCATTAAGCGTCGTGGGTATTTCGCTGAGATAAAATTTGGCAAGCAACAATTTGTAAAGAAATTCTAGAAGGAGGAAGCGGAAAGTAAATAAACTTTTTGATGTTTTTGTACTTTTGTCTTGGCATAAGTAATTGTTTTCCGTCGACGTCTCGAAAGCACTTTAGGAGACGGTGATTCGTACACAAGGGTCATAAATATGTATATTCACAGCGCAATATTTGCTTTAGATGATATCATCAGTGACCCGCAATGAGATATTGCAAATTTAGGCATGACTGATGATACACACAAACACATACACACAAAGAAACACAAATATAATCTCACACATACACTAGCACACGCATATATGTATATATTTAAATGCGTCTGCATAAATTCATGTATGAATTTTTAATGATTTCTTCGTAAGAAGAATTTATATTATCTTTTTCTTCACTCTTCATTTCCATTATTTTAACTCGCTTTTTATACATGTCTAGATATAGATATATGAATTAAGTAAAAAGGGAAACTTAGCCGACGTGGTTCGTTCTCTGATGAAAATGTCAAAGAACGACGCTTACCGGCTAAGATAAGCTTTCTTTTTTTTTATTCATATTGTTTGTTAACAGATATATTATTAGATATATCTACATTTTTACATATCTATCTATTTCCTTCTGTTCATATCTATCTCATCTTTTTATGTCATATCCAGGGTATCCAAAAAAAATTGGCATCATTTCGCAGGCCAATAATTTTGGTAATTCTTGTTAAAATATTCTCAAATTTTCACAGAATGTATAAAAACAGATAAAAATGTTATGTTTCATGGAAGAGGACAGTACGTGATTATCCTAATGAGAATCTGCCAGAGATTGATCGGGCGTGGTGGAGATGAAGACAGCTTTGATGAAATAGATGCCGCGGTCACCGGACCTGTCTCCGTGTGATTTTTTTTATAGGGATACGTGAAGGGACTGGTCTATGCCACCCTCTTCCTGCTGGCATTGATGAACTCAAACATGGATTCACTTCCGCATTGGATAATGTTACCGGAGACATACTACAGCGTGTTTGCCAAGAGTTTAACTACCGAACAGACGTGTGCCGTGTCACAGGCGGTGCATATATTGAACACATATATTATGAAATCGGCCCTATCATAAACTTATATCCAACACCTAAACTGTTCAATTTCATTGTGGGAAACTTAGAAGTTTTCAAGATAATTGCTTTTAAAATGATGTCAATTTCTGAGGGACAGTCTGTATATCGTATTAAAATGAAGTTTCAGAACAAATATTTTTAGCAGAATTAGAAAATCCTTCTTCGCAATTCCACCACAATTTTTATAAACCCTAGAATATTTACTGCAAAATCTCCAACAAATCCTGTTTTTGAAAGACACATGCCAACGCAAGGTCGGATTAAATTAATACATCTTCACCCCATAGTGGAGGTTTTACGTAAAAAACTACTTTGAAAATATATAGATTCGTGCCGGTTAAATTAAACACCACAAATTATTTCAATTGATTTTAAGAATCTATACACAATTTAATACTCAGTATTAATTACACAAATAGAGAAAAAATTCGTTATTGATTATAAGTTTATAAAATCTCCGGCTCGATAGTAAATCCGGCATCAATGACAAAACTAACCTAGCTGTTGGCCTCGAAAAGGACCTCCAATCTGTACTTGAGTGGGGAAGGAAATGATTTGTAAAATTTATTGCCTCCAAAACCAAACTGCTGTTATTTACCCACCACAGAGAATCATCCCTGCCTCCTATAAGAATGGCTGATGCCCAACTCCAGAGGAGCGCCTCTCTTCATTGAATCAATAGCTTCATCTACCGCAAGAAAATTTGGTTCTTGCCTGAGTCCACCATCTAAAATCAGCGATTCCTCTTTGATTTGAATACTCCTGCAATATATGGTCTGATGCCCAGATCTTGAGGTCCTCGACAAAATCCAGAAAAAAAGGGACACTGTAATTCTCAGCTTCTTAAAAAATATTAACACGACTGATTTTTTAACAACCCTCTTTTTATGGACATGTGGCCGAGTGGTTAGAGGCTTCGATTTCTGACCACGATACCCGGTTTCGAATCTCACCATGTCGATTTGTCAGGAAGGTGAATTCTATAATGGTTTTCAGCACATTGTTTTACAGATTGGCTAGACAGAACCATTGCGGTACGTCAATGGCTGTGCTAGCAGGAATTCAAAAGTCATCGTGACTGAGGTTTTGAGCATTCTGGTATTGTTCAGATTGTTGATCATGCTAGATAACACGCTTCTCTCCCAGAACTGTAAATATGGTCTCCTCAACATAGTAGCAGTATAAACCCTAGGTGGGCTCTGTGCGTGTTGAACAAACAGAAACACTGAGCAAGCCGCCCTAATAGACGGTTATCAGCGAATACCAGTGACCATCCATTAACTTTATTAATTAACCCTGCATTACACACACACACACACACATACACCAAAAAGGAACAAAGAGCGGTGATCCGAATCTGCAGAGAACATGTTACCTCATTGATGATAACTTGTCGTTTCGCCTTTACCATCTCCCAAGATTGTTGAAATCTTCACGTCAGTGGTTGAGTTTGACAGACAGAACGACCGTCAACCTCCAACACCTCGCGTGGGTCACATTTGGCCTGTTACTGTTAAAATTCTTGGTCGACTCACACATTTCTACGCGTTAGAAGTGTGTATGCGTGCACTGTCGCTGTATGATGTTATAAGCGTACGATGAATTTCAGCCTCAGTGTCATGTGTATTTGTTTAACTTTGTTACACAATGCTAATGGAACGGCCATGTTTACACTGTAACAGTAATAATGTGACGTCGCCCCCCCCTGGTCGCAGCGTCGACTCTGACGTTCGATCTCGTTCGCTGCTCCAATTGTGACGTAACGTGATGTAGCCGCCCAAGGGTCGATCCTTGTCACGGACAGCACCAGTTGTGACGTTTTTGCCGCGGCGTCAGCTGTTCGCTCCTCGCTGCTCCAAGTGTGACGCTCTAACCCTTTGGTTAGATGATTACCAGCCTCGCCGTTCCCAACTCGCTTCCAACACCTGGTTACTAGGGTAACTGTACTGATCTCCGGTCTGCCTACCCACGTTGTGATTAGATCTTAGACAGACGGGATCAAACAGGGATTAGGGCCGTATGCAAGTTGAGTTCGACGGGGTGGTAACACACAAGTAAAAGAAAAACTCACGAGGCCAAAAATTACTGATAAAAAAGGGTAACAACCTTTTATATCCAATGTTCGTTACACAAAAATTATTCTTACTTCCCGACCCGTTTTGTGGACTGTGGCACCAAGCTTCTACCATAAAATTTAAAGATTTCGAGTTGCCTACTCTCTAGAATTTTGTATGTCGGAGTGTGGTTTGGTTTCGACACTGGGCGCTAATCTCTACCAGTCGTTCACGGCTGATTCTTCTCTTCGGCTTGAGTTGGACGAGCTTATTCACTTCGGCCTGAGTTGGACGAATTTCTTCACTTCGATTTGGGTTGGACGAATCTCTGTTCTTAGGCTTGGTTTGATTTCAACTTCTTCTATGCGCAACTGCAAGTAACTTCTTCTTCGTCCGCCCTGCAACTCTTCTCGCCAAGGTCCGAACTCTTCTCTCTGCCGTCTGGGGTGAACTGAGCTCTCTGTCGTCCGGGGCTGAACTGAGCTCTCTGTCGTCCGGGGCTGAACTGATTTCTCTCTGTCTGGCCTGCAATTCTTCTGCCTGTCTGGCCGGCAACACTTCTGCCTGTCTGGCCTGCAGCTCTTCTGCCTGTCTGGTCTGCAATTCTTCTGCTTGTCTGGCCTGCAATTCTTCTGCTTGTCTGGCCTGCAGCTCTTCTGCCTGTCTGGCCTGCAATTCTTCTCCAACTTCTCTGCGGCTTTCGAGCAATTTTCTTCTCTTCGACTTGGCTGAAACTTCTCTGCCTGTCCGGGCCAAACGGACCGACCCTTCTTGCCCGCAAGGGGCGAATGAACAGGGCCCGCAGTCCGCTCTCCAACTGCTCTGGCCGTCCACCCCGCAACTCTCATTTCTGTCGGTTGGGGTTCTGCTTTTATTGACGCCGCAACAAACTGGGGTGGGTCTGTCGGCGTCTGGGTTTTCTTGATAATTCCAAAAGTCGCATTATTTCCCATTTTCGCTCTTACTCTCACTCCTACTTCCTCACAGTTCCTCTGGGGGAGAAGCGCACACCCATCTCTCCCGGTCTCTCGTATGTCAGGTGACCGTTTTCGACCAATAGGTCCTGGTCGAACGTCCTTTCTCCTCTTTCTCGCATATCACGTGACCGCTCTCGGCTAATGAGATTCTGGTTGGGCGTCTCTCGTACTTCGTGACGTCTCCAATCGGGCGTGGCCTATCCGGGCTTTGTTCTGGGGAAGAAACCTTGCTAAAAAAACAAAATCCAATTTGGCCTTTTTCGCACGCACGAAAATGACAATCTCGGCCTTTCTCACCTTTTGGCTTTTGTCAAAACAGCTCGCCGCTAATTAGATGTGACTTCAGGAAGAATTTTTCTCGTCTTGCTGGCGCTTTCTGCGAGCCAAAACAATTGTTTTCATTCCCTTATTTTCTCTCAGGCCCGATAGCCAAAATCTTAATTATCTGAATTGAAAATATCTTCACTTTATCATCGTGGGGGTTCTAATCTTCAACTCTAGAGCTGGTCAAACTGTATACAATTCCAGCGGTCACCTCTCACCCAAAAGGCAGCCCTTTTTGATTAATATTTCTTTTTCCATAGTTCTAAAAAATCCCATTTCTCCAACTTGATAATGAACTTCCATACTACGCGGACACAAAAGTAGGCCAGGTGTCTTGACCGATATTTTTATCAATCGTACGTACGTTCATCCACTTTTACCATGTCTGTTTTCTTTTTATTACCTCTAAAGTTTATTCTTTCAAATAACAATTTCTATTGTTCGTGAAATTCGGTCAGGCGCGTTGGCCTAGATATCTCTTGACACCTGTTTTCGCTTATGACCGGCTTTTGCATTATCCATCTCTCCCTCTCTTTTTCTTTCTTTTCCTTTTTCTTTTTTCCTTCTTCTTCCCTTAGGATCGCCCAAATACAATTACAGAATTATTCTCAAAACTCAATTATTCTTCGTCTAAATAACTAACAACTGGTTAATAAACCGAATAAAAATTAAATCATATTTCTATGAATATTTCTTTTTAGTTTTTCTAATAATGCAGGGTGCCACAATAAGAAAACTGGTGCAATCATGTCCAAACTTCGATTACCTGAAAATAATCGTACCATAAGCAGAAGGTAATGTGACAAACCTAATGATATGGTATGGTGAATGAACGTATAATTTTTTGAATGAATCTCGTACGAGCCAGCAAAGCCAATACATATTTAATATTGAATAAAGCCGATTACTATACAAAATTACAAAACATCATCGCTGACTTAATTACATTTATCAAATAAAAAAGAAACCACATAAAGACCCTAAAAAGATCCGTCAACAAACTCATATCATCGAATAAAGCGGAAGATCCTAAAAATAATCGGAGACTACCAACCTGGATAATTATGTGGAAATATAAAAACACACACTCCCAACCCCTATGTATGAGCCATAAAAATTCCTTAATGTTATCATTGCCCCTTACCTGTCAATTAACTACAACATCACATCCACCCACAAATTCCTCCAAATTCGAAAAAGTACAAAACCAACCCAAGGTATTTTAGCGTCATCCGACTTTGAAAAATTATCAACAAACGTCCCCGTCGACCAACCACTGACATTATTCTTAACTCCGTGTGCACAATTACTTCTATCACACCTTCATCCATCAAACCAAATATCTTCAAATATTAATATATGCATGCACGCCCAAAGTACTCTTCTACGACCATATAATGGCAGTATCTACACCCAAACTAATGGTGTTAGTATGAGAAATCTGCTCGGCCCGTGCTTCTCCAATTGTTACATGTCCCATGTCAAAAACATGATATTTCAAAAGGTCTGTAAACATAAAATATATGTCCGCTACGTAGACGATATTTATATTTTAGCGAAAAACACAAAACAAATAGATACTCTCAAGAACAAATTTGAAAAAAAAACTCAAAAAATAAACACAGATTTTAGACATTGTCGTAGACAACAGCAACAAAAGTTTTACTTCATTTCATAAAAAAAAACAACATTGGATAAAGCACTTGCTACCTTAATTTGAAGCGTGAATACCCACTCAGATACAAAATAGTAGTCATAAAAAATCTTCCTGAAGAGAGCCCCCGAGAGTCATCATCTACTCTTCTTTAAAGAAGTTAACAATGCAAAACACACACTAGATAACAATGGTTTTCTTAACAACCTCATCGACCATGAGAATAGAGTTGTTCTTTCCAATGTAAATAATACCGATACTGAACACACAGACAGAAATATCATAAATGTTTTCTACAAAAGCCAAATGGCATCAACTACAAACAAGATGAATCATCTAGAAATATCATAAATACATTACCCGAATTGAATCGAACGAAAGATTAAATTAATTATCTACTACACAAAACTTAAAACAGCTAAACTTATCCTCAAAGTTAACACACTCGCAAAACCAAAATTACAAAGGAACATTATCTACTAGTTCAAATGCCTATTAGGGTAAGCGGTTCCAGATCAAACCGAACTCATGAATAATTACATTGTTCTCACTATACCTATCCAAACAATTTACTTTACATCTATCTAGCAACAGCTCTATCAGGACTCATTTAAACACACCCACTAACTTCACAAACCCCATCCGAAACATACTAGTAGGAAATACAAACATTATAACCTCATTCACATGTAAAAAAAAAACGGTTAAAAATAATGGAAGCCTAAATAATAAAAAGTAAAAGCCAACACTTAATATTAACTACAAAAACGGCTTAAATGTACTGTGTTCAGAAAATAACGCATTACTATAGCTCTAGAAATATACACACGACCAGTGCACTCAGTTAAATCGTAAAACTAAATCCATTCTTGATAATGGCGAAAAGTATATCCGAAAGCGCTCGGAATTACAAAACATTTGGACAATTTATGTCCCTGTAATCTGCTGCCATTTACATGACAGGTTCTTCAACGTGAAAACCTTGGTTCCACTTCCGATTGCGGTATCGGAAGTTGGTTGGCCAAAATCATTTGGCGAATTCATCGATATCTTTTTCAATCTATTCTCACTAAACATTACTCCTGCGTAAATAGTCTAAAAAATCCGTTCAACGATCCTGGAATACTTTTCTCACAAAAGTGAGCAATCAATCTTCAACAATTCTCAGGTCGTTAATATTCGGGAAACTACCTTTTGATCCCAGTTTCCCCAGTCGAACGGTAATGTAATTCTTTCGAATAGTCTAATGTTTTCTTCATCGTTTTCAAACAAAGATGCCCATATCTTCGGTGTATGTCTTTTAACGTAGATAATGTTGAGGGAAACATGACTCTCATTTTCTTTGTTGGGCTACTTTCATTGATAAAGTTTTAATTACCGTTATTTTCATGCACAATTCTGAGGCCTCATGTGTTAGACATTGGCTAATGTGAACTCAGTGTCAAGCCGGCAGGTATGCAGCTCCGTATAAATTCGAATGACAAATACTGAGTAGACATTCCTTCAACTTGATTAAATTCATCTGATGTTTGTGCTACGGTAGCACGTTTTAAAGTATCTGTTTCTTTTGTACCATAAAACCTCTGAGAAATCATGACTTACTTCATTTTGCTGATTTTATCTTGCTTATATAACTGGTGATTGGTATTCTGAATAACTTAATGTGAGTATCACACCAATATCGTAGATGATCAGACAAACATTTACAGCAATAATTATGTTCCCTTTACAGAATTCTGACAAATATATATGGACTTAATATTGTTGTTAATTACTGCATATACCTTCAGCGTTTAGTATTGAACATAAAACGTGGTATAGACCAACAGGAATGACCACTCTTGATGACGATTATCTCCCTTAAAAGGAGAACTCTCCCTCCCTTAGATACTAAAAACCAGCGGTCTAGCCGGGTCTTCCAATTCAAGTTCAATAATGCCGTCTTATGTTTATCACACCTCGGAGTTGTTACATAAATATTTATCATTCAGGTGGGTTCCGTAATTATATCTATCCGTTGCTACTTCTGAAAATCAAAATTAATTTATTGTTATCAGGCAGGGGTTAGCATTTTATTTTCTATACATAACCTATAATCATTGAATTAAAACAAATGTTAAATCTGTGAGTAAATAAATGTGGCTCTAAACCCGGAATGCGACAGCCGCTTGCAACGCGATGCTCTCAAATAAAATGGCTGCAGTGCAAAGGAGAGAAACAAGACAATGAAATCTGAGACCGCTTCTAAGCGAAGTTTTACGTGTTGCTTACCATTATAGTTTCGACCCTCTAGTTAATATTCTTTCTCAGTTACAAATCTATTTGCTATATAGGGTAAATGTTCTCAATATCACACATAGATAATTTATCGATAGAGGTCGTGTGGACAGTGTAATCAACACTGCACACTAACTGTCAGTATTATATTTCAATGACAAATTTAGTGTGGGTCTAATCATAACGTTTATGCGAAGCAGGATGTAAATGTAATTGGAGGTTGAATCTATCTATCTAGCTAGCTAGCTATTTCAGGCTGCTCATTATCTATCTATCTATGTATCTATACATACATACATACATACATACATACACACACACACATATATATATATATATATATATATATATATATATATATATATATATATATATATATATACAAATAAAGAGAATGAAGAGACAGATTAAGAATATGCAGTTTTTAGCATTTACTTTTTTTGAAAAGTGCTCGATACAAATTGGAACAGTACACACACACACACACACACACACACACACACACACACACATATATATATATATATATATATATATATATATATATATATATATTTCAGTTTGTTTATTATCTACCTATTTCAGTTTGTTCATTATCTACTAAACTATGGTCTGTCTGTCTATCTATCTATCTATCTATCTATCTATCTATCTATCTATCTATCTATCTATCTATCTTAGTCTCTTCATTATCTATCTATCTATCTATCTATCTATCTATCTATCTATCTATCTATCTTAGTCTCTTCATTATCTATCTATCTATCTATCTATCTATCTATCTATCTATCTATCTATCTTTGTAACATTCTATGTGTGACATTGATCTCTGCATATCTGTTCATTATCTATAAATCCGTCAATTTCAGCCTGTTTATTATCTATATACCTTCCTACCTACCTACTTATCTGTCTGTCTATGACATATATCGATCTATCTATTTATACATGTGTGTATATGTGTGTGCGTGCGTGCGGAGGCGTGTATTTGGTCAGATATTGACTCGTACAAAATGTGATTAATATATCAACAAAACTGCTTCGTTAACGGTAATTTTAGTTTTCTTCTATGGATTATCTTCCGTCAGGACAGATGCAATCAGGACTCTCCACAATTCCCTGTCCATTATACATTGTAAATTTTATATCCTGTTCTGTCAATTATTTAATAAATCTCATTAAATAAGTTATGCGTTTTACCACACCCCTCTCCTTCTTGCCTTTAACTTACCTGGGAGTAAGCATACTTTTCCGCATTATGTTCTATGAAATTCAACTGTCTCTTTTTGATTTTAATGAAATTGTCTCATTTGTTTCCCTTTTCTTCGCAAACTTAATAGTTGATTACATGCTCAGTCCATGATATACTCACTATACTTCTGTAGATCAATATCTATGATGCTTTAAGTTTTTCTTTCATTTTTGAGCAGATTGTCCAGAATTCATTGCTATATAAGAGGAAATATATTACTTAACACTTTATTACTCCTTCGTTTGTTTCTAACGAGATGTACCTGTTTTGAGAACATCTTTAGCTATCTAAACTGACTTCGGATTTCAGCGTTGCATTTTCCCGGCTCTGTTAAAACTCTGCCCAGGTATTTTCATTTTTGTACTGGCTTAATTTTCGCATCTTCAAATTGTAACTCGCACGATGCTGTTCCTGTTGTTGAAAATCATGCATTCTGTTTTTTGTTGTTTTTTTTTTTTAAATTGTTGAAATGCCGGGTGGAATAATTGGATGTATATCTTTGGAGAAGGGAATGGGCAACCTCTATCCTTTCCAAATAAGTCATAACAATGAAAAGGAGTCTGTGAGGATCTTTGCTAGGCGTCACCCTGAAAGGATATGAGGTTCTTAAAAAATATCAATAATACTTGATAATAAACTATACTCTAGGGACAATTCAGTTCTTAACCAGACTGTTAAAATCATATTCATTACGCTTATCTTATATTCTTGATTTCAGTTTTTAGAGAATCTCTAGTGGATTTCTAGAGCATTTTAGAGAATCGAACTCAAGGCTTCCTTTCCGAGAATATTTAGGTCAGTGTACAGTGTTTCTATTTATTCATATTAACGTAAAAAAAAACGTCACAATTGGAAGATATTCGATGTTTTAGATAGAGTAGAAATGTGCGAGACGTGTTTTCAACACATTTATCAGTGAAGCGCCCAAAACCATAGGATTGACATAAAACTAATGAATATAAATTTTGTATATTCTATTTTTTTTTATTTTGCTATTCATTCCTAAACATTATTCTCTTTTGTAAATAGGTATGATATTACACAGAGATGAAGCATCCCAAATGAAATCTCTCCTTCCATATTTCACTCTGATACAAATATATTATTTTTAGCGTCAGAGTTATATTAATCTTATTCCTAGTCGTCGTTTTTAAGTGTTCAAATTTTTCTTCACCAAGGGAGACAAGACGGCCTGAGACGCAGTCAAAGCAAACACATTTCATCTCGGTAAATATTACCAAAGAAAATAATAAACTTAACAGCAAATAGACATATTAATATTTTCTAAGCAATTTTTTTTAGAAGTATCATTTTTTTACCTATAGTTTTATTCTGTATGTGTCTCCTTGGCTTTTTCAAGATGGAAAAGAAGGATGGACAATGGTTCCTGTTGTCTGCAAGTTTAATTAGATTTTTCTTTCATTTTCTACGTTTTTATTTACATTTCTGTCTCTTATTCATTATTCAACACATTCTGA
>CAHIKZ030002224.1:7180000-7212500 GCA_903632075.3 Acanthosepion pharaonis | reverse complement strand
TAAATAGACTCCATTTATTAAAGAAAACAGAAAAAAAACACCTCGATCTAAAGAGATGTATATATTTGTATATTCATGAAATAAATTACAACCGAATAGATTTTTCAGGATCGTCTGTACTCATTATATATATATATATATATATATATATATATATATATATATATATATATATATATATATATATATATATATATATATATATATATATACTGTTATGGTCCTTCCTTGTACCACAGTGATAGTCCAACGTAGAACCAATAAAGATGAACTCGAACACAGGTATAGAATAACACAGGTATATTACAAACAGCAATGTATACAGAGAGAAGTAGAAGTGTTAGTATGAACAATCGGGTTTAGTACAGAGAACAATGTCGTCTCAACCAGTATCACTATTCCAATGTCTTGCAGTAATTGTCTCAACGCGACTCTGTTTCGGACTGCCTCTGACTCGACTCTTGACTCGACTTGAACTACTGAATCGACTTGAACAATGGATGGGGGATTGTAGTTTAAAGACAGTAAAATCGACCTTACTAAACGAACGCTCCTCTGTGGTCAAATCCGTTAAAGGTACGTCAGGCTATAATGACGTTTCCGTATAGGCTACATGTTCAAATCCTGTCGGAGGACGAATATTTTCTCTGAAAATTTCTCGGACATTCAGTCCGGTAAATGTTGTCTTGTACTGTTTATTATAAAAACAGAGAATTTACTTAAATATTTGTATCTTTAAAAAAGAATATAAAAACATAAAAATGTCTTATATATATATATATATATATATATATATATATATATATATATATATATATATATATATATATATATATAAATATAAATAAGGTCAGGGAAATCTATGTCAATTAAGCATAATTATTAATCGATAATAATAATGCCCTTTAACCAATATCAATCAATGTCTCATTTCACACTACATTACACATCGATATTTGCTTTCTTCCCTGGTCCATTGTCTCCAACTAACAAATTTCGCCCACCGATCTGGTCTTAGACTTTTTATTGGTGCCGCAACGCGCAGCAATGATTTGATAATCACGAGATTTCGTCTGCAGTCAAGAGAAAAATCTTTGTCGACTCCAACTTAGGCAGTTATTTAGCATTTTCACTGAAACACCTACGGTTAACAGGATTTATTTCTTTCGGATTTTCTTTCGAAATGTCGGGCTTGGTTCGTCTTCCATTGTCAATTGAACTCGTCTCTCGAGGAGCACAAACAGGTGACAGTGTTTTAAAGAGAACACTTCATTGGCCTTATATTAGTTCTACCATATGAAAGTAACGACAATTGATCAGTTACATTATGAACAGAGATCCTCCCTGAATCAATAGAATGGTCTTTGTGCCGGTAAATATAATTTCCGATTGTTTTCATTGTTTCTTTCATCCCTGTTTTCTTCGAATTCATCCTTTCTAAGACTGAGTTTTATTATTGCTATACGTCGAATGTTGGAGAAGTTAAATTCTTCCTACCCATGAATATTTTGGTGATTATCTCAGTCAAAAGAAAGAACAATGGCTTTCAAATATCAAGTTGAAGTGGAAATTAAGAAACTATATAGTAAGTGTTGACAGATAAAATACTTCACACACGAAATTACATTTCCGTTTCAGTAACGAGCCCAATTATTTGGTCTTCCGTCGCAGTCTATCTTATACCAAATATTTAACAACTGAGTCGGGAGAGATATTTATGCATATTCATCTACATCGATACCCTGCTATACACATATGATACACACACACACACACACACACACACACACACACACACACACACATACACACACACATATATATATATATATATATATATATATATATATATATATATATATATATATATAAAGACAGTTTTATGTTTATACATTCTTTTTATAGATACAAATATTTAAGTAAATACTCTGTTTATTAACCAGTATTAATAATATTTACCGGTATGAATGTCCGAGAAATTTTCAAATATTTTTATGTTTATATATTTTTTATTTAAAATAATTGTCGGACTTTGTCCATTTCATAACGTGTGACGTCATTTGTTTACATTTGGATACGCATTGAGCAGATATGAATGAACATTAGAGATTCAGGGAAGCTTGTAGTTTAAAAGCTGTAAAATCGAATTGTTAAACGATACGCTCCTCTGTGGCTCAATCGACTAAGGCACGCCAGACTCTCTGACGGTTCCGTATAGGATACAGGTTCGATTCCTATCTGAAAACGAATAATTTCTATGAAAATATCTTGGACCAGGCTATATAACGGTTCTGTATCGGAGAGAGCTTCGATTCCTGTCTGAGGACCCATATTTTCTATGAAGATTTTTCGGACATTGAGGCCGGTAAATGTTGTTAATACTGTTTACTATAAAGAGAACATTTGCTTAAATATTTGTATCTATAAAAAGGACGTATTACTGAGGAATATATATTGGAGCTAGATCTTCTGTACCTATAGACGATTTGATTATAAAGGAATACGTCTGAATATGGTAATTTTCTTTCTCTTTAATAAGGACAGCAAATCATTCCCGTGAATCCGAGGGGATCATATTGAAAATTAGTAGACAGAATATGTTGTAAATTATTCAATGAGATATGCTTTAATACATATATTTGTGTGTGTGTGTATGTATATATATATATATATATATATATATATATATATGTATTTGTATGTTCATGTGTGTGTATTAAATATTTTTATTCGACATTAGTTCTTATCAGTATAAATATTATCTTTAGTGGGTACATGTGTTTGAGTTTCTCTCCTTTTTTATTGTATTAAACACTGAAATTAATTACAAACACAATCACCTAAATACTCTGGAAAGAACTCTAGGAAAGAAGTTTAAGATCGATTCATGGTGTTCACTTGATATACCACACACCAGAAACTGTTGAAACGGCCATTGCAACAAATACCGAAGCTCTAGTTATTCGCCACAGAAATGTAGCAGCCACGTTAACTCCGAGGCATTATTGAATCTTTGTGGACTTATTAAGTCCTCTCTTAGGGCAACTAGACTTGATCTTTTACACCTGCTAATGCATCAGTTTCTTTCTTCACTGGAGAAGATAGTTTATCAAGAGTACAGTTTCTGTTATAGATCTATATAGCGACAAACTTAGATGCATTTGTAAAACAAGTACCGGTCAAATGGATAGCTATTAATTGAGGATTAAATTTAGAAGGACAGACCTAAAACCAGAAAGAAAATAGAATCCTTAAAGAATAAGAAAGCTTGTATATTTTACGTACTATGCCGTACTTTTCATTTAGACACATCTTTAGAAATTTGTTTTCAGCGGAACCCGTATATGAATCCTTCTTGACATTTTAGCAATAATCTTTGATAAAAATTCATGACTATGATAAGTTTGGGACAGATATTGGAAGCAATGTTTTAACTTTGGGACGAGTCACTCTAAGGATATAAGATGAAGAATTAAATTAGATTAAGTCTGTAAAAATAAAAATATACTATTTTTATTTTTTCGCATTTAAACACATGTTTATTGTACGAAACAAATTTCAATTAAAAGCATTAACCCGGCGTTGTTGCTTAACCAAGAACACATGTGATTTTTCTGAATCCGTGTTCAGAACGACTGATTATCGCAAAAAGCTGTCTTTAATTATTTGTTATAAAAATAACATTAAAAAAATTATACATCTTATTTCTTTCACTTTTATTTTTTTTTTTTTTAATCCCTTGCTGTAATTTAAGTGCTACTTTATTTAATTTTGAAAAATCTCCATGTGTCCCTATTATACAAACCCATTTCACTGTGTGTTTTGCCTTTTTCTTTCTCGGCGCATCTTAGGAACAGGGCACAACATGATTTGCAAGTGATGATAACACGACTAAAACACTAATGAAGCGCCATTATCTTCTTGCAAACGTTTTAAGTACAAAAATGAAAAGACGTTTCACTTCGTGAAATTGACATTTCTAAAGGTTAATATTATTACAAATGTCTTCGATTTAAAAAAAAAATTGATTTTACAATCCGAAAATTTTAAGCTTCTTTGCAAATATTTTAAATATGTTTGTAAACTGCTTTTTCTTAAATCTAATTAAAATTTTATTTTAAAAAAAATGAAGCTTTCAATCT
Organism: Acanthosepion pharaonis; assembly: GCA_903632075.3. Classification (NCBI taxonomy): domain Eukaryota; kingdom Metazoa; phylum Mollusca; class Cephalopoda; order Sepiida; family Sepiidae; genus Acanthosepion; species Acanthosepion pharaonis. The sequence continues at coordinate 7,208,358 of CAHIKZ030002224.1, read as the reverse complement.
AATAAAAGACACAGGAACGCAAATTATTCAATCATACTTTCTTGCTATAACCACTATCATTGTTGAAAAGTGAGTACAATGATTTTATAACTGTGTAATTAGGTGAATGTGTAGTGAATTTTAATCATAGAAAAATTTCTGGACCAACATTACTGAATGTCTTCAATACACTTTACTTCTCCGCGAATACCTTTCTGTGGATGTTTCAATTGTGAAGGCTTATTCACCATCGTTGCAAAATATATTTAGATTTGACCTCAGGCAACGTTAATAAAGTTTACTAGAGAAGTTATGTTCGTTACAAAATATATGTTTTCATTCAATATTTCCATGCCATAGCGCATAGAACGTGACCCTTGGGTTCGAGGTGGATAACCCACACGCTTTCTTCCCTGTTTTTTTTTTTTTTTTTGCTTAGAGCTAAACGTTTAGATTAGTCGTTGTTTTCATATTTAGCTGAGTTAATTTACGTATTTATTTTATTGAATTTATTTATGCGATTTATTTTATTCCATTCGAAATCTGGAATTGGTATTTTGAATAAATTAGTATTTGCAAAAAGAGTTTATTAGATTTATGTCATGGAGTTTTATTCAGTCGTTTAAGTTTTTATGTTCTTGTATCGGACGAAGAATAAGAAACTAAAGTAACACAAATATATTGAATGAAGAGCCAAATCAAAGTAATATTTGCTTGAAAGAGAAAATAGCATTAATCACTTTTCCGGACTAATATAAATTCCTAAATAAAAGATCAGACCTCATTTATAAATGCCGACATAAAAACAAATTCATACTACATTCTCTGACGAAACGACTAAATAATAAACCATAAACTAAATCTGATAACCATAGGTTTGAATACCAAAATGTCTAACAGAATGGAAGATGATTGAAAGAAAATGAAAAAGAAAAGAATGATTATAAATCATCTCAACAAAAAGCGCTAAACAAAAGAGCTGGGAAGAATTTTTTTTCCCTTTACTACTGGCCTTGATATTACACAATGAATAGTGACTTATATAGAGAGCCTACGCAAAGAGGACTGGAAGATTGTTACTATCCTTATTAAATTTTCATACGTATTCATTTATTCCCAGCACTTTCGATATTAGCACAATATCATCATCAGTGTCTTGTTATTTCTTAGACAATAATTGCTGTTTTCAGCATTTTTCCAATACAAAATTACTGTGTTCTTCTGAAAGATTATATACAGTACAACATGGTAATTTTATCTCTTCTTTAAATAAAGATACTAATAAAATGATCCTAATGGAAATGTGTAGATAAAACCCTTCAAAATTATTCAATGAGACATCTCTTAATGAAAATATACCCCAAAATATACGCAATTAATATATATATATATATATATATATATATATATATATATATATATATATATAAAGGCACACACACACACTCACACACACATGGATGTATGTGTGTTGAGTGTGTGTGTGTGGCCTGAGATTTCTTCAAGCTTGAAACAAACTGTCGCTGCTCGGTGTTGACCCCAGTCTTGACCTCAATGTCCAATATTATATTTAGATATCCTCAAACTCTGATACTGAAGTCATCCACACATAAATATATCATACCTTAAATGATATTATTATCATATATATATATATATATATATATGTGTGTGTGTGTGTGTGTGTGTGTGTGTGTGTGTGTGTGTGTGTGTGTGTGTGTGTGCTGAACTCTCCAATTGTGAACGACAACTCTGGGTCATCAGTGGATGGTGACATTCCTTTTACACTTATGTATGCTAGGCGTGGCTATTGTGAAAAAAAAAAGGTTTGGGAAAGACATATTTCATCTGTGCTTTCTGAAGCGTGATACTAGCCCAGCATTGGTACGGGTGACAAAGCAATACTGACAGATGAAATTTGTTAAAGCAGGATTTTGATGCCATCTCTGCTACAGAGCTTGACGAAGCTGATCAGGGTGCTTCAGTCTGCTGTCTACAAAAACCTTTGACTTAATGAAACGTGTCTTACTGCTGTTCTTTCTGTTTGATGATTGGGCTTCCCATATATTTCTGTTTTTCTGTCTATCATTCTCAATTTAATCTCATCAGATTGGTATCGCTAGGAAACGTTGCATTTGGCCTGTACTGATTTAGCAAATCAAATATAGCACACTTAAAACTTCATATATATATATATATATATACACACCCACCCACACACACACATATATATATATAGATAGATATAGATATATACTCGACTCCCCCGTCGAACTCGATGTATGAGGGTCAGACAGATGAGTTCCTAGGAAACAGACAGCCCGACAACGGCACATGAGATTTGATCATAGTGGTGAAGGTTTTGTGCAGGACCGAATACAGAGACATGATTCACTACGTGCCACAAGGTCCCAAAACGACCCTCCGCAGGTTTTGAATTCAGAGTTGTCCTTCTCCTAGATCAGTTGCCATCCAAGGCTATAGAAACCAGTCTGTTCTGCTATTTATCCAGAGCTGGAGGGAGAAGAAGAGGATTCACTCCTTTCCCAATGGTGTTAGCACGTAAGTGAATGTAATGGATTCAACTGGATTTTGAAATCGGCTCTCCGATGCCTCAATCCAAGCCGCTATCCATTATTCATCATGTTTCCATATATATATATATATATATATATATATATATATATATATATATATATATTTAGCTTGATGCCTTTATATCTACCTAGTGTCTAATTCAATTTTTATTATGTGCTTCTTGCTCTTACAGAAACCTTCTCTCTATATATATATCTCAATCTTTTCATGTCAAAGTGTCTATCTCAGACTGTTCATATGTGTCTGCCTATGCATGTATGTATGTATGTATGTATCTATCTATCTATCTATGTATCCATCTATCTTCCTAGTCAATGTATTTATCTTTCTAATATGTATGTATGTATCTATCTATCTATCTTTCTAGTCAATACTGCTAAGAGTGATAACAGATGATAAATAAATGTTAATTTCAATCGAGAGTAGCTCGGGCTGATCTTTTAATGAATGCTGAACGTTTCCTTATCAGGAAACATCTAATATTACCAGTATTATTCGAGAATAACTCCGAAGACTCTATTAACAATATTTATTCAGGTTTGCCAGGCGCAGAAAAGTACATTTGACAATTCGAGATTTACACAGATTGTAGAAGTAGATCAATTTTAAAACCTTTCAACAACTCCGCTGTTTATCTATCTATCTATCTATCTATCTATCTATCTATCTATCTATCTATCTATCTATCTATCACCACAGGTGGAAATAATCTTTCAGTTATGCATCCACCATCTTCTAGGAAACAACCTCTAATATGTTTGAAAGTTAGAACTGTGTCAGGAAAAGGGACAGTGGAATAGACACTAAAACACATTCTCAAGTGCCACGGTCAAAGGGTCCGTGACACTGGCACTGAGGCCATAATTGTCCGTTGTATTTGAAAGCCCGGTTAGAAAACAATCTTCACTACAGAGCATTGCGGAAGGCGGTAGGAGAATTCGAAAAGTTTGATATTTCGAAAACAATGCAAAAGAAAATATTTTGCACCCACATGTGAAATAAATTAAAAAAATCATAGAATATACACCAAAAAATTTGACGGTAACTTAGGTTTTTTGAAATATATATATATATATATATATATATATATATATATATATATATATATATATATATATAGAGAGAGAGAGAGAGAGAGAGAGAGAGAGAGAGAGAGAAAGAGGTTAGAGAGAGTGATAGAGAGAGACATATAGATAGCCTTTAAAATATTTTAAAGCAGATAATAGGTTTAATGAACACTATAGAAATGTAATGAAAACGTAAAACAAGTTAAATATGCTGTTTTGACGTGTACTCAAATTTTGGGTACTTTCTTCTGCCGTGTGAGTGCAAATTTTAAAAGACATTATCTGAAACCATATTAAAAAATAAAGAACATTCAGAAATATTATATTCGTATATTTAGAAAGAATCATGCTCTTCGGGGATATTTCTGCATCATTATAAATCAAATACAACTGAAATGGGATAATATACCCGAGAAGGTCGTTACGTTCTTTTGCATATCAAGATACATACATATATATATATATAATATTTAAATTCTAACGTTCACAGTATTAATTCAAAAGAGGGCTCAATACCGATAATAGAGCAATAATCATTTATTATAATTTTGTAATGTAGTAAAAAAAAAAACAATTTACATTCGAAAGGATGCCACTTCGTTTCGGTGCAATAAATTCACCGAAACGAAGTTGCATTATAATTTACATGATGGCATTTTAACTAAAAACTAAAACGAGCGGTTTCGACCCTGATCTTATCAAGTTTATTTTCTGGGTATATCTTAGAGGACTAAAAGGATGGTATGAAGAAAAAAACACTAGAGTCCAATCACATTCAAACACAACAAGCAATCTCTCTGTTTGCAGAGAGAATGCTTACGAGATCTAATGGAAATGGACTCCAATGCTTTAAGATGAAATATTTCGTGTGACCTAGACAGAATGGTAAATCGGTCGACACTCAAACCAAACACACATTCCCTACTGTTTATAGCATGCTGTGCTATGGAAGACCCGGATGTATTCACCATCTGACTACCACTAGCGGCCGGATTCAAAATTCTGGGGGGGGGGGAATGTTTAATTCTGAAATCCAAACGTTGAGGTGTTTTACCTATGTAGTCATATCCAGAACTACACTCAAATTTATACACAACGGAATTAATATGGTAGGGAGGTAAAACACCTTTACGAATGGATGACAAAATCGGCCGTGTAATAAATATTACTCTCACATTAGAGGCAAAATAGCATTTACCGTTGGATCGTGAAATTCGCCTAGCTAAAGTCTCGTCTTCCGTCCCAATATAAGGTAGACGTAAATAAATTGGACATTTTTTTAACACAATGCGTCTTAACCTTATGAAAATTATCAATGACATTACTCATAATGGATTCCAAAATGCCCAAAGGATATCCATTTTTGGAAAGTGTCATCTTAATAAAATTCATTTCAACACTGAGGAAGGTATTAGAGCAGATTTTAAGAGCTTTAAAGCTTAATATTCTAATTAAATTAATTTTACGTTAGTACGGAACAAAAGAATCTCAACCTGTATATGAACCTGAAAAGGTTGCCTTCCTAAAAACTGAAGTCGAAAAAACATCACTGTTCTTATGGAACAAAACATCCAAAAAGGACAAACAACAATTCGATTCCTTTTCAACGGTGAACATTAAAGACAATATAATCCTCATCATTAAAAATGCAAAAAGCATCATCCACATAGCGATGATACATGGGAGGACGATTAATACGAGAAAATAATAGGGCCTCGTGCAAACCAACAAAAATATTAGCAAGCGAAGGACCCAAAGGAGATCCAATTGCAACCACATCAATTTGTCTATACATGGTATTATTGAAACTGAATTCAACTGACGAGGTGGCGAATTTCATCAAATCAATAAATATCCTCTCAGAAAAATCCAGGGGAGACAATGAGGAACGATATAATGGGAATAGGAACACTCTAGAGTTTTTTTTTGTTTTTTGGGGGTTTTTTGCCTCATTCCCTCATTCCAACCTTTTAGTCATCTAAGATATACCCAGAAAATAAACTTGATAAGATATGGGTCGAAACCGGTCGTTTTAGCTGGGGGAAGAAAACGTGTATTCATAGCATTCCTCAGGTGTGTAAGTGAATATAATGACCTCCACTGGAACTGAACCCAGCTCTCCGATTTCCGTTCCGGCCCGTTGTCCATTAATCCACTTGCACACACAAACTTACCACACCAGGTATTCCCAAGATATGGCCGTAAGTCTTTTATGGACAAAACGTTCACCTTCATATTTCTCAGTTGAATTTTTAATATTTTTGTATCTATATTAGTTTTTCTGTCTTCTCCACGGTGCAATCTACTGAGGCACATATTTATTCTTTGTTCACAAGTAACAAATCCAATTGTCCTCGCTTCATGGAATAAAATATTTGTATCTCCTTGTTCAAAAATTAATGTCTCTTATTTTCTAGGAGTTCCTTTGTCTTGTACAGATGCTAGTGCAAACATGAAAAGAAAACCAAATTGTTGATACAATCCCTTGTGTAATATTATCGATTCTCAATCTTTGTTAAATTGTATTCCTTTTGTTGAATTTTTGTCTTCTGTTTTGAAGTGGTATTTAATTTTCCTCTGCAACAGATATTTTGTTGTGATTCTATTAGTTATTTTCTGATTATTCATACCTACTCGTCAGAAACACTTTTATGTTTAATTTAACCAGTGAGTGTTTCCATTCCCATTCATCCTCAGTGCGTTCTCTTGTCTTGCCATGTTTTCCCCCATTTTAATAGTTTATACAATGTTTAAAGTGGTTTTCATATTTGTAATATTCTGTGAATCGTATTTTAAGAAAGCAATTTTTGATACATGACCGCTTCCCGCAATTCCTTGCATATTGAATCTCTCCATGTCATCGCTAGTACGTTGTGTATAATCATCATGTCGGAGGTGCAGAAAAGTTATTTGACGTGGCAGTGTAAATCCTTCTTGATTTTGTTTCGGTGACATGGTGCTAACACTATTGTAAAAGACATGAATGGATTCATTTGACAACCAGTTCGAGAAATAAAAACTACCTAATTCAAAAGCCAAGATAAAGGATGGACGGGGTAACATTAGGTTATCTTGCTCAGGCAACAATTATCTAGACTAGGGTTTCACTGTCTTTTTTTCCATGTTTATTTACAAATAGCATCACTTTTCTTGCTCCCCATCACTGACACGTGTGAGTGATGTAGAATTCCATTTGATTCTTTCGTTTTTTTTCTTATAAATCTCGATGAATTTGATCAGATTCTATTCGAGTAACGATTTTCCACATCAAAGGTTGGTAAGTGATTGTTCGATAGCTCCTTGTCAGGAGTTTTATTTTTTTTGTAACTTTCTAGTTAGTCTTTCATCTGGCCATTCCTACTGGGATTTCTTTCTCCTTCGTGTAATTTTTGGGTTGCTGATCCGATTAATTCTAGGGTTAGGGCGACATCATTTTGAAATATCGGTTCCCTTACGATCGCCGAAAGTAAGCAACGTCGATCCTGGTCAGTATCGAGATGGGTTACCGCTTAAGAATAACGGGTATTGTAAGCTTGGATGTGCGGGTGGTGTAATGTATAAGGACTCGTAATTGTTAATCGAAGGAACGATTTCCAATTCGCGCAGGATCCATTATATTCACTGAGCTTTAAATACTCTTGCTAAAGCTATGGATTCACTTCTTTCCTCATTTATGTGTTAGTTGTTATGACTATCCATAAACCATTATTATAGCAAAAATATCTTATAGTCTGAAAATATTTTCTGGCTTGAAATGACCTTCCAATTTCAATAAGCCGTCTTAAAAACGAATCAACCAAGATACCATCCAATTAATAAAGCATTATTCTGTTTTTTATTCATGGCGTTTTCCATATCTTTTAATTTATTTTTATTAGTAGGATTTATATCGATCGTCTCTCTTTCCTTCGAACAGAAGCGCAAAAATATATTAGTTTTTTATTTTAAAAACATATCAAACACTACGTTGTGCTTCACCTCACCTTTTTGAATAGCTGTGGTTTTTCATTTTTTAAAGATGTTGTAGAACCTGAAGTTTCGTTTACATTGTGTGAAAACGCTATCTCGATTTACATTACTTATATTCGGACTAATTGTTGTGAGACCGTAACATACGTACAACATGGACTCTTCCAGGACTATATAAAGTATGCGATATAAAACTCTAAGAGAAGAGGAGGAAAAAGAGAGAGAGAAAGAGAGAGTATTCTAATACCGTAGTATCAGCCGCGTACGACTACCAATATTGGACACTAGCACATAGTAAGCTCCGCTTACACTTACACTATCTTTGTAACCTTTTTGTTTAATATATCTTTCTTACCTCTAATCCGTGTTCCGTGTTTTCCTTCCGTGGTCCCAACTTTGGGCCCACATCACTAATGTCATCATTTAATCTTTTATCAAACTGTTTGAAACTTTCTGCGCTCTGACCTTTTCATGTTTCTTTTGACCCTTTATTAAGTCTGCGGTGGGAACTTTGTGTCGTTCCGCCGCCCGTGTCTTGGGATATTTTGTTATTATTTAATATTGTACAGTTATTGGTCATTCTCTTTCAACTGAATGATGATGACAACAAAGTTTGGGATATTAATCCGAATCTAAATATGAAAATCTATTATTAGTTCTGCTGCGAGATATGAAGTCAGATATGAAAAAAAAATCAGGCTTTATACTTATGGTTCTGACACGCTTACCAATCGTTATTGCTTTCTTACTTTCTTCACTTATATCCTTCTGCGTGTCAAGTGATTGCTAACCGGAAATACTCTATGGCGCTTAGTAAATGAACCACTTCTTCTTTTTTGGACATCAAAGTAATCGAACAATTCTTCAAGCAGAAATCTGTGCTGACCTATTAGTCATATTGCATTTACTGTAAGAACCGGTGGGTTAGAGTTTAAAACTACTATGGCATATTGGTTATAATTGATTACAAGCGGAAGAATCTCTATATATCACATGACTTATAAAATAAAGCATCCATAATCTTTATGCAATTTAAAAGGATTGTAAATCCCAGAAAAAAGTATGAATTTAAAGCAGTTGAAATTACTTGATAATCATAAGCTTTTCGTTTTTAGTTTCACGTAGTATAAATCTCTCTGGATATTAGACTTTAGAATGCCAGATAATACTACTCTAGAATGAAGGAGATAAAAAAATGTAAAAACAACAATATATTAAAGAAGTATGTCGAATCTTCTAACGTCGAAGTATGTCGAATCTTCTTCACATAAATATCACAAGTAAACCCTAGTGAGCTTTTAAAACTTTCTTTCTTACTCTGAGATATTATTTCTTGTTTCATACACATTTCTTATATTTTCATCCTCATTTACCGCCTTTATTGGTGTGGTTTCTCTAAGTCATGGCCTTAGCATACTTCCTGAGGCGATGGTTCAGTCAGTGCAAGAGAAGCTACGTGACGTCAATTTACTTAAACACAAATTTACAACACGTATGTGAATATCTTGAAAGAATATTTCGAAAATTGCTGCCAAAAATAACTGACATTCATTTTTATGTCTTCTAATTCACCTTCCACAACTAAATATGTTTGGTAAATTTCGTTATTAGATATTTTCAATTCATTTATGTGTTCGAATTAATTCCCCTATCGTTTTTTGTAACAAAATATCGAGCACATATTCTTCGACATATACTGTGTGTCTGTACTAACACAGACGAAATATTATTATAAAAAATAACAGAAAATTAGTACCAACTTACATTAATTAAATCCGTCATAAACTTCAACTCATCCAATCTTAGCTGCAGGCGTCGTTTATTGCTTCATATCTCCGTTAAATATTTGTCTATTCAATTTTCATACAGTATCCACACCACTGAGCGTCCGTGTAGCTTTCCCGTTAATAAAATAACATTATAACGATGATTCTTCACCGTTAGATGGAGACTGAAAAAAAACGGTATTTTTGTAGATTCCTCACAACATGGTTGCAAACGTTAGCTTGTGACGTTGCAAATACGTTTCCTATTAATGTTTGCCATTAAAAGAAAATGGATAATAAATTCCAGGAAGATACTGGAACGTACCCAGGATTCCCAAAGTGAGTGGGACCTCGTGAAGGTGTTGGGGAAAACCAAGGAGCTGTAACACAAAAAGTAGGCAGCCAGGGGTTGGCAGTTGAACATCAGAACAGTAACACATACCATACACTCAAAAGTTGCCTGAAGTGTACTTCTCCTTATAGTGTATCCTATTTAAATAACAATTATTATGGGAAATACTAAGTTACTCATATGACATAAATTACTAGCATCAAGAAATTCCAATCAAATGTTGACTATACATTTCAGGTGGTTGTTTGGGTTGTATTCTGGTAAACAAGGAGGCGGCAACCCAAAATAGTTTTGGGAATAGCTGATGTAAATTCATGGCTTTCAATGAAAAGATAAGAAGACATTTTGTAACTTCTATTCATATTGCTAAAGCAAGAATAAACATCCCCATGTTATAATTTACTAGTATGGTATTTTTCCGCAAAGTTGATATACCATTGCGATAAGAAGTATTTTTTTTACACTCAGCCGAAATACTCAACAATATCTCTCCTCGTTAGCGTCAGAAACTGTTGTGCAGTCACATTAACAACAGAAAAGACAGGCTCTCTCTCAGCCCTACAAAAATCCCTCCTCCTGGCTCCTGTGATGCCTACCCCTTCTGGTCCTGTTCAGCTACGAACAGCTGTTGGGCGCTGTAGAGACAACATACAGACATGGGGATATGACACCGATGTTGATCCTAACTGCTAATTCAGGTAGTGATAAACTATGGAATATCTTCTAGTTTTCCCCGAGTATGAAGAGCCATAGACAGTTAACGACCTTAAAAGCTGAAGACACCGGACAAATCTCCGCGTGAAACACTGGTTGGGTGCGGTGATAGCGACTCAACGAGAAGATGAACTTTGGAAATGAGCGTTCATTTTGGTATCAGGAAAATAGTTGATTGTAGTTTAAAATAACGTCGTCAAAAAGTCACATATTCCTACCAAACAAAAGCAAAGTTGCAAGAAACACCCACGTTAGCTGGGTTACTTTTTTGTACATGGAGTAGATTTGGTGTTTTTATTATTTGTAGGAGAGTGTCATTGATTTTTTGTGAGGTAGATTTACAATCCGATTGTTGTAGTTTTTAGAGTTATTTCAAATTGGATGAAACCTTGGCCTCCTTAAGATCTAGGTACCTATAGCCTCTCAACATGAAAGTTCGTGTGGTGCATCGTCATTTAGCTAATCATTTTTTTGGTTTTGGTGTTCAATCTTTTAATGTCAAACAACTCGCATCTAATAATGTTTAAGCGGTACGTTATTACGGACATAGCTAAGTTGTTGATAGCCTTCATTTTATTGGCCTCATTTAGTTCGCTTTCTAGTATCAAGCATACTCTCCTAATTGATTATTTTCGAATCATTTTCTTCATAATTGAATGTTCTTGTAGTTATTATTATTATTATTTATTGTTCCTCACACATATGAAGAATTCAGTGATAATTGTACTCGGTACAGTAATATATTTCTGAAAGATTATCCTGCAAACTATTGCACCATTATGATATAGTCATACTATTTATCGAGTATGGAGCTGCAATTTTTGTGTATCCACTTAGAATCAAAGATTTGCGAAATTCTTTACGATACGAAGTGATTAAACATTCATCCACTGCAGCATCTCCCTCCTTATCTATTGAGACTACAAAAGATTTTCTTGGCGACGTAATGACTACACATGCATTTCCACATTTTGATATTTATATTGCTCGGTCCATTGAGGTTAATTGATGTCTAGTCATTCGTCTCAAGCCCTCTGTATTAATTTGGATAAAAGGAAAATGTATTAACTTCTTCTCTTTCTTTATATTTTTTAAATTATGAGTTATGTATGAGCATGTATGTAAGACAAAATATATAAATATATCCAAATGTCGCGCTACAATTAGATAGATCGATGTGATATACTCTGATGCGATTAGACATTAAAATCGATCCTGGGGTCACTGATTCAACTTACTGCCCGGGGCAGGCCGGTATTAAGCAGTGAAGAACTAGGTTAAGCAGATCAATAAAATGAACCCCCAGGAAAAGGTTTTCATATACGTGCCAAATTGTTAACCTTTGCAGTTTTATGGTTAACGGTCTACGTTCCTTTGTGTGAAGTGTTTGATTTTGCTCTTGTCTCTGTATTTATATGTAGTCAGATACAGTAATGGCTCTGTGAACAAAGATATTAAATAATTTCAACGTCTCGCAAACAGACACACACACACTCAAGCAGATACACACATACATGTGTGCGTTTGTGTGTAGATCAGCAAAAAATTGTATTAATCAGAGGCATGTGACAGAAATGAAAACTGCAATCAAGCAATTACTCATGGCGTAGTCGCACGTGCATAACCAGGTAAAACAATGTCGGCTGCTTTATTTCGGAAGGTTGATTTTTTTATACAAAATGCTCAGATATTCAAGGCCCAACAGCTATTAATATGGATTATAATGTGTTGTGGATTCCGAGATGAAATCCGGTCTCAAATGAATGACAAACGCAGGAATGAAATATAACAAATAAATGTATTGACGTAATAATACAATTGGTAATACGGTTAGTTGATCCAGAAATGCGGTTAGGTGCAATAATAATATATATACAGTCTGGGAAATTCAGTATCGAAGTAGGACTTCCTTCTGAGTCTACGTGCTCGCAACTGTGACTCCTACAAAGCGGTTACCTCACACTCTTAGTCTCTCACTGTTCACTCTATCAGTGTATCTCTGTTACCCCCGGGTATTCACCGGCAGCAGTACAAGTACACACTGGTCGAGTCCACTTGTATGAAAAAGGGGTGGACCCCATAAAATAATGGAATGAGTTTGTTGTATTTACGCAAGAAGAGAAATCAAGTACTGATTACCAATACGAGTTGAACCTATATTTAAAGAGACGAAGATTATAATGACCAAGGAAGAATCATCTGGGTTTCCACAAATCAGCGATTGTCGGGTGCAAGATGTCTGAGTAGAAAAATATTCAATAGATACGCAAAAAATATATTATACATATATAATGACTGAACTGCTCTCTTTATTCATTTTAAAATCAATTTAACTACAAATAAATATATATCCATCATCTTAAACATATTCAATAAGCCGGGCATTATCATTGATCAGAATTCGACCACGTTGATTTTCCAGTGCCGGTTGCATTTAACTTAAAGTGTATGTCATGCAATTACTTGCTGTAAAATTCGACAGTGATGTTCTGGCTAGATTCCAGAAGGCTGCAGTGGATAAAATCAATGGCGTAAAATCAGTTAGTCACCGTAACATTCTGCTGTTGCACGTTGGGTTTTGCAAAGTGTTTGACTGGTTCGTCGTGAGAAAGCCATTGAAACGACAGCTTAAGTTTGTCATGCAGGATCCATTTCTCATAAAATGTCACTATTTAATCAATAAATAGCTCATTCGAATTTTGCAAAGGGTGCATTGAACAAAACTTAAAACGTACATCTACGAACACATTTCACTGAGTTCACTTCGTTCTTTTATTCGTAAGATTAAGCTTGGTCATAATGCTACTCAAATTGCTGTCGGTATTAAAAGACGATGACGTGAAGGATCCATTTGGAAACGGACATCCTGTTCCTGATTTCTGAAGTTCCATTGGTTGTCCGTAAGATCAAGGTGGCAGAAGATCTGACAAAAACTAGCCGAGCAAAATCCACGTCAAAGTGTCAGACAAATATCTCAGATTATCAGTGACAGTATTTAAAAAAAATATCGGACAATATCAAAAAAATTAGAAGAAAGACAATAAACAGGTTCTTTGTGAACTCAGTGAAATATTTTCATAGATGTTCGTTGTAAGGCTTGTTCAATGCTCACTTTTGAGTGATCTATTTACTAATTGAATAGTGACTTATTTTCATGAGAAATGGATCCTGCATTATAATCATAAGCTATCGTTTCAATAGCTTGTTCACGACGAACCAGTCAAACTCTTTACAATACCGAATGTGAAACAACAGAAGGTTATGGTGACTAATTGATTGTACACCATTGATTTTATCCATTACAGCCTTCTGGAATCTAGCCAGAACATCACTGCCGAATTTTACTGCAAGTAATTGGATGAAATGCACAAGTTAAGCAAAATGCAACCGACACTGGTTAAACGAGGAGGTCGAATTCTGCTCAATGATAATACCCGGCCACATGCTTGCTGGATGGCACTGTAGATACTCACCGACTGTGGATATAGGACTTGGCTGCATCTACCACATTACCCTGATATCTAACCACAGTCTACCAATTTTTCAAGCATCTTGAGAAATTTTATGCCAAAAGACATTCCTTAAAAAAGAATATTCAGAAACCGCTTTGAAATCTTTATCTGCGTCGAAACGTTTAAAACATATATGTAAGAATTCACATTTTGACTGTTGTTAATGCGTTAAATATATTTATTCATGAATAAAAGTTGTATACTATTTTGCGTAAAATCTAATATACAAGATGTGCTTTAAATAGTATCCGACTTAATGTTTTTCCACCAAAAATAAAGCCACGCGAGCAAGATCCATTACACCTAGAATAAAGATGTGTAGTGTACGTACGTCGGAGTTTTTCGTTTTCACGCAATATGATGAGCAGGGATATCGTAATGAGATTTCCTTCTCAAGCACAAGACACTACTTGTTCAGTAGACTCTATACTCTCACAACTTTGTACCGGATGACTTCTGGATCTTCCTAAAGTTGACATTTCTATGCCGTGTTACATTCGCTGCTCCCCCAGCACCTTGGGGAGCAATTTCACCGAGCTCTCTGCATTAACAAATATCCCCCTATAAAATGGAATGTATTGATGCTAGGGTTATTCAAATTGCGTGAGCAATTTTTTCGCTCCCCACTGAGGTGCAGCCATGTTTGAAGTGTCTGTAGCACTCTTTGACCGGAATTCTGACCGTGGTATCATTTTTAAAGATCCTCTGGATTGTTGGAGTATCGCCAATCTTTTGGTAAAACTCGATCCAATATCTCTGCTTGATGCATTCGGTCATTTGTGCGTGATAACAAAAATCCAATGAGCATGCACTACACATCTCTACACTAGGAGTTATAACCGGGAGACGAAGAGGCCTACTGGTGCGAAAATCTTAACGAAAGCACAGGGAGCATGGCGTCAACTCAGAGCAAAAGTATTAATTTTATCTGGGAAATATAAAGTTGTATAGTTTTGAACTCATCTCGTATATGAATGAATTTTCTAATACGAGAATGCATGAAGCCATGAAAAGTGCATTGCTCTAATTATTTCGTTGGAGACAATACGTATTTGAAATTCATCATATGATATTCTAGCATTTACCATATTTGTTTGTGAGCACTAGCACCGAAGGAAACTGTATCGGCATAGCTGTCTCCAGGCAAAAGAGAAAGAATAAGAAAGAAAGAGAGAGAGAGAGAGAGAGAAAAAAACTGTTTTGTGATAATTATTTTAATGGGATGACAGGCATACTTTTAGAACCAACGATTATGTTGGCTCCAAAACCTATTCTGAAGCTGACGCGAAAACCTAACCCATACAACTGCCACAGCCAAATTTAGACTGAAAGATGGGTGTAAATCACCTGGCATATTTATATAGATATAAACATGATTACACTATTTTCAGAATATAAGACTCGCCCATGGTCGCTGTAAAATCATGTATTAATTATGAATATTAAAATAACAATCTGTTATTGATTAAAATACAAATATGAATTAGTTACAGATTTATAAATATTCCGTTATAAATTACATATTTCTATCTACAACAAACTGATATAATCTCTTCCATTAAGGGGATCATTGCTATTATAGCGTAAGCAAATTAATATAAATATCTCAGTCATTTATCTCGAAGTTCACATCTGCAGTTCTTATAGGCTGAAATGTAGACATGTATATGAAGAAAAAACGAATCCATTTCTATATCTATTCCAGCTGATTTAAATGGGAATATGTAAGTGTATCATGAAAAACAAGTATTTCACATTTCGATATAATGCCAACATTTCCAATGAAACCCGTTGACATTTTAAATCTCTGCTTATTTTACCGATGACATTTTTGGTTGTAGCAAATTTAGTGGCATTGCCCTGTGCGGGCAAAAGAGATTTGATCCAAAGATTTTATTAAAAAAATGTCATTTAAATTAGGACTCACTTACTGGCGTATTTGCGTAAAATTGCACTCATGACGATATTGAAGAATATTGCCATATATTTGTTTATATGCTTGCTTGGTTATGTACATGGCACTAGCGTCAACAACATTTCATCAAATGATAGAAAAAATGTTTTACACGCGACCCAGTCGGACATTTCTTAGTGGGAAAAAATTTTAAAGATTTGTGTGTAACGTAATAAACTTTAGATAATTTCTGGTTTTGATGGTGGCTAGACAAGTTATGTCTTTTCCACTAGTTTTATTAGTTGGTAATAGAGTTTAAGTAAACATGGATATCTTTAATCATGTTAGGAAAAATATAGACAATATTTCTAAATTCAATATTTGACTCTTAATATCAACAATTGCATTTTTTAATCATTTCACCCCCAAGCAATGCGAGAATGCCACTAGTAAGCAGGTGGTTACAGAGAGTGAGAGAAAAAGATGGAATATAGTGAGAACAAAAGGTGAAAGAGGTGGGGATTGACGTTGCATTTAAATGTCAGAAGATTGTATTTAACGGGAAAGCAACTAGACGGAAGGGACTTCCATAGAAAATGTTTGAGTAGAAGTGTCGGTTGCATTTAACTTTTTCGATTGTAAAAGGGTGGGACATAGATGTTAATCTACTAGTACGTTTAACTTATTATGCCTTATTATTATTATTATTATTATTATTATTATTATTATTATTTTCTTTGATTTCTGGCGTTTACACATTTCTTTCCGGGTCCCGCCTAGGGACCTATGGTTAGAAATGGCGTCATGACACTTTCCACTGAAAAAAAAAAAAAAAAATGCATAGTTAAAGCCCTTCGTAAGGTGTGGGCTGTACTTGTCAGAACACTTTTTTGTATCTCCTTGAGGCATGGACTTCCAGGAATCCCTTCAATTAATCTACTGCAATCTTTTCTAACCAGTCCTAGGGCTCCAACTACATCAGGGATTGCTGATGTTCCCATATGCCACATTTTCGAGATTTCTATTTCAAGGTCCTCTTATTATTATTATTATTATTATTATTATTATTATTATTATTATTATTTATACATTTGAATAATCTCAGTGGATTCTTGCTACCTGCCACTGAAGTCCGAGTGAGAATAAGTATTCTCCATTATCTATCACTGTTCTCACGAAACTTTCAAGATTTCTAGTGTTTCTGACATTTAATCTTGGTTCTAGGATGTTGACACATTTAAAAGTTTCTCTATTGTTACGGGCACAATACTAAATTTCATATTTCATTTATTTCCATGGAAGCCCTGGTATTTCCCAATTGTCTCTATCTGCTTCTTACTCTCCCTGTAATCCTCTGGCTCATCCATATCGATAACCTGTCAAATCCATTTTTCCTTAATTCACAATTACCAGCTAGAAACGTCTTCATTCAATGCGTTATTATTAACGTTATTATTACTTTATAGATTGAGATTTACACCAGTAGGAATTGCTATCTTCCCGGGAGATTAAATAATACCAATCTCCTCAGTACTCTTGTATACTTTCCATTATCTTAGATGCTTTCAATAATGCCGTTGTCTGAATAGTATAAACTCCTCCCCTAATTTCCAATTACTCCAGACACATGATGAGGCTCTTCAACGCATTATTCATCAGTACACTTAAGACGGCCGCGATTGTCACCTGCATGTTTCACAATTTCTTAAGCTATCTGGCAAGGTTGAGAAATATAT
Organism: Acanthosepion pharaonis; assembly: GCA_903632075.3. Classification (NCBI taxonomy): domain Eukaryota; kingdom Metazoa; phylum Mollusca; class Cephalopoda; order Sepiida; family Sepiidae; genus Acanthosepion; species Acanthosepion pharaonis. The sequence goes on along the minus strand of CAHIKZ030002224.1, from coordinate 7,190,771 downwards.
TTCTCCTTTCATTTTCTTTCTTATGTACGCTACTGCCAATGGAAATAGAATAATCTGTTATTTGCCAACTGTTCTTCTTGTTTACTATTGCTCAATCCAGTCTCCCTGTCTTGCTTGTGTTCTCCATTAGAATTTGCTAATCCTAAATGACAGTAAGTCTATAAAACCGTCTCTCTTTTGCGATATAGTTCTGTCAGATCCATCTAATACTATGAGTTAGACAGTCCTTTCTGATCTCATGCCTTTAAATTGTTCTCTTTTTGTCTGCAATATTTCCATCCGGATATATAAGCTCCAGTTATTTTAAATACAGATTTGCTTCACTTAGACTTGATGAAATAGTGGAAATTTGTCTCACTAAATCAGTTATAATTGTTATCAGTATCAATCAACTTTCAGCCCTCGTATATTTAGATTTTACTTTTCTTTGGCCTCACTTATTAATTTTCTGGAACAGAAGGTTTTAAGTCCTAGAATATGATATTTACAGAAGGAAATAACATTGTTATTGTCCGGATTCCTTGTACCACGGTGATAGTCCAAGGTAGAACAAATAAAGAAGAACTCGAATACGGATATGGAATAACACAGATATATTACAAACAGGAATATATACAGAGAAGTAGAAGGGTTAGTATGAACAATCAGGTTTAGTAGAGAGAACAGTGTATCCTCGACCAGTATCACTATTCCAATGTCTTGCAGTAATTGTCTGAACGCGACTGTTTCGGACTGCCTCTGACTCGACTCTTGACTCGACTTGAACTACTGACTCAACTTGAACTACTGACTCACGATATTGAGTCTCCCCGCCCCCCACTGGGGCAACATGTGACACAAGTTCGGTTGTTTAATGTGGGTTTCCCGAGCTCGTGGGCTCGGCCCCAAAATATACCCGTTTGAACCCGTATAAACAGGTTCAGGGCCGGTTTAACCTCCCCGAAGGAGACTCCGCCCTTCGGCGTAGCCTCCTTCGGGTTCCTCTCCGTCCGAAGACAGAGAGTTGAACCGATCAGTCTGTTCAAAAGTGAACTACTGACACACGATATTGAGTCACCCCCCCCACGAGGGTGTCAAGTGGCACAAGGCCTTTTTAACGTGGGCATTCCCGATTCATTAGGCTCGGCCAAAAAATAGCCCATTTGAACCCGTATAAACGGGTTCAGTGCCGGTTTTACCTCCCCGAAGGAGACTCCGCCCTTCGGCGTAGCCTCCTTCGGGTTCCTCCCGCCCGTAGGAAGAGAGTTCAAACCGATCAGTCTGTTCAAAAGTGAACGGCTGACTCACTCCTTGCCTACTCCTGAAGCGCATTGTTTATTAAGTATGGAATAGTCAATTATTATTATTATGGGTAAGATCCCATAACAAACATTTTCTGTTTCCGGTGAGATTTTGGCTTCGTAATCACAAAGGATCTTTCTCTTTATCTACTCGGATAGTCTTGGCATTTTAAAATTTATTTACAAATACATACCACTCTGGACGAATTAAAGATTCAAGTAATTAATTCCTCCAGAGTGTTATAACTACTACAACACACGATCATTATTTTTGGTATGACTTTATTCACATATTCCGATTATAATTCTTTTTTCTTCATTCTCGGTTGACAGGCTGATATGCTTCAATTAATTCAACTTATTCGTCTTCAATTTTCCATCAACCATAGTTGTCAAATCATTTTGCAATGTGAGAAGAGATTGTTTTTCGCGTCGTCATTGGATATTCTGTGTTATTCCTTACTAGAGCCAATTATCCTTTTCATAAGCCACGTATGTATATGCCCACAGTTTAGCAGTTTTCACAATTTTGCATTTGTTACATTTTCTCTTCAGTCATTTATTCTTTTTTCTCTTTTTTCTAATTTGTCGCATTTTAGGTTGCATAATTTTCTCTTCTTGTTATAGGGGAATAAAGTGTCGCTGCCGACACTTAATCGTGAACATAGGTCTCCAGTGAGCAAATAAGGGCGATCCCATTATTGAATTAAACCACGTGACCATAGAGGAAATTCATATATACGAAGTTGCGAAGTTGCGTGTCGTTTCGATTGTTCTCCATTTCTAGTCTATCCTCTATAACTATTCGAATCTCTATTCCTATCTGTTACGGGACCTTAACCATAATAACATAATGGACAATTCCATACGTAATAAATACTGCACCTCAAGTCTGAAGTCTGGAGTGAGGTTCGTCAGAAGTCCGGCAGAGCGAGCGAGTCAGTCAGTCGAGTCAGAGGCAGTCCGAAAAAGAATCGCGTTCAGACAATTACTGCAAGACAGTGGAATAATGATACTGGTCGAGACTACCTTGTTCTCCCTACTAAACCTGATTGTTCGTACTAACATTTTCTACTTCTCTGTATATATTCATGTTTGTAATATATCTGTGTTATTCCATATCCGTGTTCGAGTTATTCTTTATTGGTTCTACCTTAGACTATCACCATGGTACAAGGAACCGGACCATAACACTATCCTATACTCTATTACTATTCGGATCACCATTCCTACTCTATTCCATAATAGTATACGGACCACAATTCTCTTCTCTATTCATTCTATTGTTTCTCTATTCGGATCATTATTCAAGCGAGTATTATTGAGCAAGTACTATTAGTGTGAGTGTCATTCGAGGGAGTCTGACGGCAGCATTGTTCAAGGGCTTTTTTGTAGTTGTATCTGCGATTACAAAGTCTCTACTCCAACGAGAATTACAAAAGTGGCAACGAGTATTCGTTGACATCACAAAACTTCTTCATCTCGGTTTTCTCTTTCATAATGATAACTTCTTTCATCTTGTCGTTCTCACAATTCATTTACACGAAAATACTCTTGGGAAAGCTAGGAAGCCATTATTTTCCCCAGCTAAGGTTTAAATGGAAGGAGTACTAAATGAAATATTCACATGCCAAAAAAATAATGTTAGAATTCTAAAGAGATATATTTCGGCTTTAAATCTATCTACTATATATATTTCTCATGTTGTCTGTCTGTGTGTCTGCCGTGGGCGTTGTTACCTCGCCCAGGCCGCATTTCTCACCCGATTACGATGCGTTTTTCAAAACAAGTTTGCAAATGGCTGCCGTAAGGACATGACGGAACCCAATTTTTGAGTTGGGAATCAGGTTCCGAAAAAATCGATAATAGAAAAAATTCTGCTTACAGAAGGAATGTTCGCATTTAAACCAAATTTGACACCCTCTTAGAGTCTACCATTAGAAGTGTTGTCCAAAGTTTTCATGACCACGGACCCCTAAACAGAGCGGAAAATCGATAAAACCGAAAAACCGATACGCCCAGATTGCGTCTGAACCGCATATCGGTTTTTAGCGAAAACCGAGCGGATTTATGAAGAGGCCATTGGGAGTCATCATGTGAAGTTTCAACTCTGAGCACCCCCCCCAAACAGAGTGCAAATCGACAATCGATCAACCCTTAAAAATGTTTTTTCCGGTTTTTTAAAGCTGATCGCATTGTGTTTATTTTGTTTAGTTCTTTTTTAGTAACAGATTTAAGGTTTACTATAGAGCTTAGAAAAAGTTGGCAGTGTGATATAGGCAAGAAGTAAGGCATGTAACAACATCAGCATGGCAAAGGGCACTCCTCTAAAGGCAAGAAAGGGCAAAAATATTTTAAGTCAAGTGATAGCGATTGCTGTATTAGTCGTACTATTTTTGAATCAAGCACGGGCAACGCCGGGCCATGCTGCTAGTAATCCATAAAATGTTGATAAATCATAAAGTAATTAATCAGACAATTTTCTGAATTCGTATTCGTATTTTTCTTAATTTTACTCATTCGCTTCTTTTAACTGCAAATCTCGACGCTTCATTATCGTTTTCACGGTTCTCTTCACCTTTAGAAATACCATTTTACCAACTTAACACGAATAAACTTGAAAAATACTTTCAGATTTTAACTGACTTAATGTACATCAGTAATATTCATTATTTCACCAAAAGTATTTCCCATTTAACATTAAGATTACTATTGGGTTTCTGGGGTAGAAAATCAATGCATAATTCAATGTTCTTGGACACTTAGAAATGATTAAGAGAAGGGAAAAAAATCAACTAGTGTTTAAAATATTACAGATATTAATTAGCTACAATATTGGACAGAAAGCTCTTGACTAGAGTGAAAACTAGAAAATTCAACGTAACGCTTATCATAAGAAGTAGTTTCGCACCCAAGGATATATTTTGGTTGATGAGTGATGCGACTTTCAAAATATTTTTGTGTGCAATTAATTTGTTCTTAATTCTAGGTTAAGTTGAATTTTGCACATATTTCCCTCTGTCAATATCTATCTATCTATCTATATATCTATCTATATATATATATATATATATATATATATATATATGAACTAGAATTCAAATGTTCGAGGGCAGTGCTAGTAATTTTGAAACTGCTCCAAAAAAGTAGTTGTTTTATACTTTAAATAAGAGGAAATTATGGTTACTTTTTTTAAAAAACTATTAAGACATGATTTTTATTATAATTTTTATAAACAAAAGAAAAAAATATTATTAAATTTTGGTCTTTTAAAAATATTTTCCTTTAGCCTTGATTACTGCAGCACAAGTTTAGGCTTTTGCTGGAAAATATTCTTAAAGTTTAAGAATTCTTTCCATTATTTTCAATGAGTGTAAGATCTTTTTTCCATTATTTCATTCATCTGTCAAGTTCATTCAATGCGAATTCTTGGTTCACAATTTTGAGTTGTTCATATATATATATATATATATATATATATATATATATATATATATAGATAGATAGATAGATAGATAGATAGAGAGAGAGAGAAAGAGAGAGAAAGTTGCAGAGTGGATAAATGAAACGGGCAAACAGGAGCAGGTGTGTAAAAGTGTGCTGGTGTGCATACGCATCCAAGCAAATAAATACTCGTTAAATTTATGCACGATGTGTAAACGTAATAGTGTTCAATGCGGTTTTACAGAGCAAAGATAAGAATTAATTAGTACCTTCGTTTTTGGCCTCCATTGACCCCCGTGCCCGATGAACGGAGGACACAACCCACCGAAACTATAGTCGCACGCCCAAAACTTAGGTTCGTATATATGCACTAATTAATATATATATATATATGTGTGTGTGTGTGTATATATATATATATATATATATATATATATATATATATATATATATATATATATATGTGTATATATACACTACATGTTTGTGTGTCTGTGTGTGCGTTCATTTGTTCATATATATGTGTGTGTGTGTGTGTGTGTGTGTGTGTGTGTGTGTGTGTGTGTGTCTACATATATGTGCTTGTATATAATGTGTTGGTAGAATAGTTAGTAAAGTTTTCCAATAGTTCTCTTCTGAAGACCTGTTTAGTTTCAAACTTGACTGGATTTTCTGACACATCTAAAGATTGACAATTCAATGCACTTTTTTATCCGTTTCGTGTGATGATTTTGAATTGCTATTGTCCATACGTTGTCATCAAAATGGAAGAAAACTCTATGTATTTTTGTTATTTGATTCTCCTTATTTCCACCGCAGTATAAATCCTCTAAAACCCCAGAAAATATATGTTCGATTTATGGTGATAGAGCTATAGTTGAGGAAAATGGTCTTAAGTGTTTCGCACATTTCAGACAAGGAAATATTTATCTGGTGGACGTAGAACATTCCCGTAGTACTTCAGTTGTGAATTATGTGAGAATCAAAACACTGATTAAAAATAGTTCAAATCACACGACGTGGTATATCGCCGAGTTATGCCTCATATGAGCGTTGTGAAGGTGTTAAAAACATTGAACATGTAAATCATTAACTATATTTGGATTCTTCACAATATAAAGAAACTAATATTTGACCGCATTTTTATCTGCGATTTTCTGTTCCAACGCAATAGAACATCCTATTTTTTTTAATGAACGATCAAACGAAATTAAAAAATAAAATATTAACAACATTTTTCCCTGGTCGGAAAACGACCCGAGGAAAAAGAAGTGTGACACTGGTGACCTATCCCAAAACAGGACTGCACCTCAAGAAGGTCATGCTCTATATATAGGATGGGGAGACAAGAAGGTATTTCATATTCCGATAATCTTCCTTAAGTTAAGAGAGTGAATTTAGAAAAAGTACTGTTTCCAAATGGATCAATGAAATTTCAGACGTAGATGAAAAGCACCAGAAACTGTCCAACCAGAAAGGCATCGTTTTCTGTCAGGACAGCGTCAAATCTCACGATATCGTTGCACATTTTTTTGAAGAAATTGAGATCATTTAAGCAAGAATCGGCAACAAAATGATGTCAATGTTTAGAAGACTATATATATATATATATATATAAAAATTAAGAAAACAATTTTACATATATGCACTGTGAGACATCAGAAACTTTATTTGCTCGGCCTACACAAAAAAGCATATTCTACAATGAAACAACTGGTTTCGAGTCTTACCAGAGTTTTTTTGAATATCTCTTCATTATAACATATAAAATAATGAACAGTACAAGCATTCCCTTTTCTCTGCTTCCGTAACAAGAAATACTTAAGATCACTGTAGAAACTGGAATCAATGTGCGTAATTCAAATCTTTTGTGTTCACTTTCGTATTACTGTCATTTTAAAATGCATGAATCTGTCTCGAATCTCCAGATATGTGGATTAAATAACAGGACAGACTAGGCGTCTAACCCGGAGTCGCTGACATTCTACATAACTAAAAACTATCTATCTATTCAAGCCAATAGAAAATGTAACGAGAAACCACAATATTTTCCAGTTAAAAAATTATCAACCTAAGGACTAGTCATTTTCGCGTCCTGGGTATGACGATAAAGTACATTCGCGTCTTGGATGTGACGATAAACTACATCCGACTCCTGGGTATGACGATAAACTACATCTGCTTCCCGGGTAAGACGATAAACTACGTCTAACAACAAGGCCTCTGATCAGGAGGTTTTGAGGAGCGTGGAACCACCTCTTAATTGCTGCTGTTCCCATGTTCACCCTGACCCGGGGTGGTAGCACCTGTTAGGGTCTCAGCTATGGGCAAATAGTTAACCCCGAAATTGAAGTAAAAAGCATTAATTAAATATTACCTGCTATACGTTTTTGAAAAAAAATAATATTACCAGCTATACATTTTTAACGAAAAAAATATTAACAGAAATAGATTTTTGACAAAACAAAAATACTACCAGGAAAGAAAATGTTGTCGGCATTAAATGACCCATTGAGGTTGATATGCTGTAAACCAAACCAAACCAAACCAAACTAGTCATTTTCTTAGTTGCCTCGTCAGATCTAGACTCGCATATTGATCTCACGGATGACATCCAATTCGTTCATAGACCTCTAAAATATGATTTATATATGTTCTTTTTAATATGATTAAAATGGCTTCAGGCGAAATAATCAGCTTTGGCTAACAGAAGAGTCATTCATCAGATCTTATAGAATGGCGCCAAAGAAGCAAAAATATCTTTACCAAACAACAGAACCAATATCACTATAATAGGCTTATGAAAAATAATAAATAGAAGGGAATATAAGTATATAATCCAGATTCTGGCATAAATAAAATATAGTCATATATACGTTGTATTGTCAAAGGTAATAGCGTTAGTGCGGATACATTTTATCAATGCTAAATGTGTTTAGCTTCTACTTGAAACGGCATTCCACGTGTGTCTTCATGGGTTTAGTGTATATCTCAGCTATATTCTGGGCAACGACAATGTGGTTCTACAGAAGGATGCTGAGAATACTATGGACTACATGAGCAAAAACAAAATGTTTGGGAAATAGAAACCAAAAGGACATTTACACAGTATCAGATAAAGGCAGTTGATCTTTCTAGGATACATAATGAGGAAACATCGTTTCGATAAAATAAGGCAAGTGGGTCAATGGAAAGCAGGGTGCATAATACCTAAATGTGTAAATGATTGGCTGAACAAGGAAAAGAATGGATAGCAAAAATAGAAACGTACTCTGAGCAAAACATGAGGCATTGATTTGTAGGGAGCCATGGTCACCCACGTCCGGGCACGGGATGTAATAAAAAAAATGTGGAAATTATTATCATCTGTATCCTAAAAAAAAACATTTGTTTTTCTAAGGCTGTATTTGTATGTTTCCATTGTCTTTTTTGTTAGTTTTCGAAAATTGCGTTTTCATGCGTCGATGAGTCTAATATTTCCTCCTAACCAACGCAAAAAGATACAACCAGTCATTCTACAAATCCAATCAATAAGACAAATAAATTGTAAAACACCAACGAATAAACGCAGTCTCAATCATTAAAAAGTAGCATTATTAAAATTTCATTCAATTAAAGAACGAACACACTAGATATATGAGAAGATTAATAATATATAAAAAAAGACGAGACATTGTCACCAAATGACGCCTGGTGATAGGTTACTTAAAAAAAAAATACCGTCATGACATCCACAGACACCAGAAGTCACGATACTTGAAAAAAAAAAAAAAGAAGCGACATGACAATCACCAACGCGTGAAAATTCGACACACGAGATCTATAATAAATCCTTTCTATCTAAAAATATACCTTTTATTTCATATTGACTTAAGAAAAATAAAAAAAAAACATCGGAAAATCTATGATCAAATTTTCCTCAGAGCAGAAAAATTACCTATGTCATAGAATAATTAAATGAAATTGTATTAAAACAGCAATATTTGTTGGTCTTGAAGCAAACCTCTGCATATTCACACACAAAGACACAAACGCACGCAAAAACAGAATTGCACCATACGCATACATACGTACACACACACACATCACACAAACATGAACACTTACATATATGTGCTATTTCATATATGTATACATCTCACTCTTATATTGTGTATTCTTTTCTTCTTCTTCTATGTGCTGTGTACGTTCAGAACCCTGGTGATCATGGCACTCCACAATTTCCTGTCTTTTGTAGCTCAATAAATTTTCTCTTTTTTTTTTATCTCTCCCAAGCTTTGCTCCGCCATCCATTTACTCAATCTCGTTATGTAGGTCATCATTCGTTATCCACTGTCTCCTTTGCCTTCAATGTGTGTTACGAGTATCAAAATTTCCAAGCATTCTTTCCTCATTATGTGCCTTACAAATTTCAAATACCACATCCTGATGTTATGTATACTTGCCCTTTTTTGTTTACATTTTCTCTGAAATTTCGTCGATGCTTACATGTTCAGTCCATGGTATTCTCAGTATCCTTCTGTAGAACCACATTTCTGTTGGCTAAATCTTTTACTTCACTTGTGAAGAAATCTTCCAGCATTGCTGCCATATAGGATGACTGCTGTTGCATAATATTTCAGTATTCTTTTCTTTTTTCTTAACGAAAATCTATGTTCCATATAACTATTCTGTTTCGTAATTGCATTTTGGAAGACATCATTCATTATCCCAGTACACCTTCGGATTTTAGTGTTGCACTTTCCGCCCTCTGTTAAAACATTTCGCAGATATTTAAACTTTTGAAATTGTTTAATTTTGCCGTGTCCAATTTGCAATTTGCATGTTGGGTTGTCCCTTTTTCTAACAACCATGCATTCTATCTTGCAATTGATGTTTCGACAGTTATTTTCACTTTCTTCTTCTATACTTTGTATTTCAGGCGCCTATACAACTATGATGGATATGTTGAAATGCTTTCCGTTCGTTTTAACGAAAATAATTCTTTCCGATATTTGATAGTATCCCAGAACCCATTTCTTTGTGTCTTTGTTTAATATCAGTCCTGCTTCTCTTTATTTGCTCTCCGGCTGCATATATGATCATATCTTTGTCACTGAGGAAATGCCTATTGTTTGCAGAACTTGCTTCACATACGCCTAAAATATTAACATTGTTAATATTTAATATTAATCTGTTCATTTCCTGTTTTATGTTTTCTAACTGGAAATATTGTTCTGATATTCCATTTCTCGAGAATTGTTTTTATTTGTGGCGAATAGTCGCTTTATGGCGGTTCAGTGACACCTTTACCTCATGGCTTTCCTTACCATCGAGGAATAAATTTCAAGCTGTTTCAAGATTCCTTTTACACCGTTTTGTTAACAGTCAATGGATGTGGATCAAGTGACACCTCTTAAGTATGTCCCACCTTAGCGACCGAGGAGTTAATTTCAGTAGACTTAACCCAATTCACGTCGTTATCTTATATAATTTGATTTTTTAAAAGCCAGGTTTATTTCATGGGATTTATGTGTGATTTATTGAGGTGCCACCTCTAGTTATCTGGTCGTTGACCTGGCAATATTTCTTCCATCCTTTGATAGGATTTATTTTTCATTCTAGAGGGTTACTAACAAACCACACCACACAAAGATCTGGAGTGGGGCTGCCGGTTTAGTCGCCGATCATTCGAGAATAACATACATACATCTACCTAACCACGTCCATTATATAAAGTTTTGGGACATTTAAATGCTGAACAAAATTATTTGTATAAATCCAAAGTAACTTACACTGAATTTCTCCAGTTAATTGTCAGAGCGGAATATTTCTATTCACATTTAGATGTATAGCTGTTATTCAGAAACATGAATTTAAAAATAAAAAAAAATCATTTTAGCACCTCGTGCCAATCACTGGTTGAGAAGTGCTGTCTTCGAATACAAATTATTATTATAACTCTCCTTCATATTATTATTATTATTACTACTACTACTACTATTACTACGTTTGTATGCTTAGAAATGATTCCGAAATATAAGAGATTCTTTTTATGTAGCAAGTTA
>CAHIKZ030002224.1:7122500-7175000 GCA_903632075.3 Acanthosepion pharaonis | reverse complement strand
TATACGTCAAAACTATAATTTTATTATATTTTCATATGCAAGCAGCACGCACACACACACACACAAACACACAAACACACGCATGCATATATAACAGCTGGCCACTCCTATTCGAGGAAGACTGTCTACAAGAGTGGCTAGACAATCCTTATTGCAGACGCTCGCTCAGGCGCATTTGTGTTTGTTCAACTCCCACAGGGGCAATCTGCAACTATGCTGAGCAGACCTTAGTTACTGTTTCTGGTAGAGATCGCGTTATCTAGCATGATGAACATTCTGAACAACGCCACTACACGATGACTTGCGACTTCGTGCTAGTACGGCTATTGATGGTCCCATGGGTTCCGTCTACCCAATTTCACTCACAATGCTAGGGTCAATCCGTGATATGTTTTTCAGAACCTTTCCAAAGGTTCCGCAACGCTGGGATTGTCCTCCTCAAGATCGATAACTTCACGAAGTCTCTTTCTTGACAAATCATGTGTGTCTATGTGTGTGTGAATTTGTGTGTGTGTTGAGTGTATGTGTGTGTTTGTGTGATTGTTTCGGTGTGTGTGTGTGTGTGTGTGTGTGTGTGTGTGTGTGTGTGTGTGTGTGTGTGTGTGTGAGTGAGAGAGAGAGAGTTTGTCTGCGCTGGTTGGTGGAAAAGTCTGATACATGATTGTTTAATACGATTCATATTGATCACAGACTGATCGATATTACGAGGATAGGAAATATGAATTATTATTCATGCACAAATATTTTTAACCATCGGGATATAATGTTATAATCATACTTCCCTATACGACAGTGTGTATATTGATAGAAAGATTTCCTGACAAAGAATACGAGAAATGTATTTTTGCACAAGATATACGTCTATAGATACGTTAACACTTATTTGAACCTGATAGATAATTTACAATGATAAATGCCATAAAGAAGGCGAAATAATATGACTTCGAAAATCAATAATCAAAAACTAGAATCGCACTGAATTTCGTATATCACAAGAATCTGCTGACAAAGAAATTATCGACGGAGTTACCGAAAAAGCCTGAAGGCAATTGACGAAATTAATACACGACTATCGCTTTTGTGCAAAACTTCTCACGGCAGACATATTTATTTATTTATGTGTTGTTTTTTTTTCTTTTTTTTTCTTTTGTAATAGGAACATTATATGCACGTTTAAAATTTTGTTTTCTTGGGAAACAAGTCAACACTGACACGCTCCCCATGCGCGCACACACACACACACACGCATATATATATATATATATATATATATATATATATATATATATATATATATATATATACCTGTATATTTAATATTTTATGCAATTTTAGAATATGATGTTACATATCAAAATAAAATGTATAAACCATTCGAATGTCATGACTTTTCTGCTTTCTTAAAATTGTAATTGTACAACACCCTGCCTGATCGTCAAAGACTTCCAACACCGCGGCTGATCGATGAAGATCGCTTCGATCTCAGACTTGCCCTATCCCACGTTGTGATTTTACTTTGAAGGAAGAGGCCGGATACAAGTAGGGTGAAGACGTATTGGGAAAAAAATGCCTTTCGAAGAAATTGAACAAAAGGTAAATACCCTTTTTATAACAGTCCTTCGTACAATTATTGATTATATTAGTGTTTGCATGCAATAAATAATCAGACCTAACCGCATCTAAATCGGAAGTGATATTATTGGTAACTTGGTTTGGTTTGCTGTATTCGTAAAGTTCAGCATAAGATTGACGTCGCGGGTTTCTCTTCGGCAATCACGTGGGGTGTATCACGACCGGTGACTGGGATGAACTCTCTAGGCTCTCTCCCGTCTCTGTCTCTGTTTCCTTCTCTGGTCTCCGCGAATTCGCTTCGCACATTCGTATTTATTGACATTCGCACAAATTGGTGCTGTGCAGGGTGCATAAATGGATTTCAGTAAATCCTCTATGTCGTCAGCTTACTTCATAATCCTGATGAGTTCCCTTCTTCCACTCTCTCGTATTATTTATTACCTCTCACTAAATCTCCGCAGTGAGCGTAGGTGGATAATCCACTCCACTCCTGGTATTTCAACTTAAATTTCGACCAGGAGAAATCAACTCAAATTTAGATGTTTGCGAAAATGAAGATTTCCTTTTACAGCTTGCATTTTCAATGATGATAGACTTCTAAGTCTGAATCCTTTTACATTGTTCAAACCGTCGACACACTAATTCCAAATGTCATTTACATGTGAATTATATCGTTAATCTTTTGTCACGGATTTTAGGTATTAACCCTCTTTGTCCCAAAGTCTTTCAGTATATCGCTCCTTCTATCCATAAGAAATATTTCTTATGTTTTACCGCTAAAGCAACAAATAGTATCATATTCATACCCTACCTCTCCTCTCATTTACTAGGAAATGAAATCTCAGACCCAAAATCTGCTAGTATATTATTTGTTATACATACGGAGTCATGAAGTAGTCATGGAAAAAGAATAATATCTATGCAACGTTTCTATTTGTCATGCAATTCTTTTTCTTTCTCATGCAACGTTTCTATTTAAAAATACTGTTCTTATTTTTTAATGCAAAGTTTTTATAAAAGTCTTTTTCCTTCTTTCTTTTTTCATGGAAAATTTTTATTTTTCTGGTGTGTGTGTGTGTGTGTGTGTGTGTGTGTGTGTGTGTTTCAGGTTTGTTCTTGGGCACCAATCTTCTCACTGCAGTGGGATGTTTTCGTTCTTCTTCAACACGTATTGATTCCATTTCAACAGGTCCCAACTCCATTTCTACTTCTGACGAATGCACTTCGGTTCCTTCCTTATCGATATTTGACATGTTTGGTTAAAGATCACTGATCGAAATCCTTTTCTCGGGTCGTTGCAGTCTCGCCCAAATATCATTAACCTATTTCTTTCTATAATTTCTAAGTTTCCATATCGCTGCTACTATTGCAGCAATGATTACCAAGGTACCTATCACTGCCGACCAATTTATTACTATTCTCTTTACTATCCGTCCAAACCATACTTCATCTTTCCAAATCATTTAACTTTGCCCTTAATCGATTCATACCAATCCTTCTTATTGGTTTTAATAACTCTAGCATCTTTTCTAGCGTAAATTTAGGTTATTTGTTCATGACTGGTTCGTATAATTCTGTGCAATTACCTAAGATCTTGCTAACTATGCCTATAATTGTTTCCTTTTCTACGTATTTCTCTTCGTTCTGGTAATATGGAGGTAGGGAGATTAATATTCCAAATTCTGAACACCCCAGGAGTAGTTCTATCAAAGAAAATGGCGGTTTCACTCTCAGCATCCTTGTAGGTTCTCCTCTACATACCAGAGATTGATCAATCGGTTGTGCGGAGATCAGCTCAAATCCATCAGCTATATTGATAACTTATGGCAACACAGTGATTGTCAGCATCTCTACTTGGCAATTCCTATGAATCCCTTTTCTGTTATCTTTAAACACTTCAAGTTACCTGTCACATATATAGGGCTTAGCGACGTACATATACCCAAGTATAGTAAATGTTGCCCTTGCTGAATCCAAAGCTACATACTCTGCCTCAATTCTCGTTAGTTTACCATCTTCAGCCTTTCCTTCTTTTAATCAGACTTCAGCAGGCCCAAAGGTCGTATCTTAACAATACTACCGCTTGCCAGCCGGCATCATCTGCAAGTGAATTCGGTCGTCCAAGGTAACGCATTTCCACATCTCCATCCTCTCCAAGACTACCTTTCGATATTGATTAGGGTTTCGAACGAGCCCGCCGTTGTTGCCAACCGACACCAAAACCATCCATCTCTTCGTTCACAGCCGTATTGTTCCCCGCCCTTCTCAATCTCTTCTTAAGGTTTAAATCTGGCTCACCCTCTTACCTTTCTTGATTCCTTGGCCGTTCTTGGGTTTAAAAAATTCCTTCCCCGAATAATGTCTTCTTAAAAGGGTAACTCTGGCTCAGGCACAAACATTTCCTAATCTCTTTACCGTTCTTGGGTTGGGAAGGGTGTATTTCATCCATCTTTTCTCACTCACTCACCTCTCCATCCTGTTCAGGAAGTTTAAAATCGGAGCCCTGGACTTAAGACTATGTCTCTTGGCTTTTATTGTTGTCCTATGCGGATGTGGGAGTAGGTCGATGACCCTATGTTTTCTTTCTTTCTAACGCAACAGACGACGAATGAACACCACTGGACCCTGCCGTTGGGCCCCGCTTTCACACTTGGACAATTTTGTCCGGATCGCTATGATCAGCCTTTACAGGATGCTGATTTTTCCCTCTTCTTCCTAAGAATCTCCATCTGTCTCCATTTCTTCTGGCTCCACAAGGGTTGCTTTCCTTTTCCTATCCCTTTTTGTCTTAGGCTGGCTTATTTCACAAACATCTACCTCGGCCAAGCATAGGTCATTCGAATGAGGCCTCTTTTTACGCCCTGCCATCGGTCTCATCGGACGAATTTTTTATCAACTAACATTTTTATTAATGAAATATGTAATAGCGTTGACTACTCAGTTGTCAAAAATCCTAAACCAAGGTCGTATACAACTGACCACCTGATTTTCAAAGTTAAAAGCTCTACATATTATTTTTATTTTATTTTTAATTCGTATATTGAGCAGTACTTAATATTACTGCTTCCTGATTGTTTTAAATCTGACCATGAACCATATATATATATATATATATATATATATATATATATATATATATATATATATATATATAGGGGGTTGTTCATTGTGGTTCGTGGCAAATATTTGCACCAATAAATGTGTCAGGTTCTACACAAGATTCACCATTCTAAACAAATCTTTTGTTTGGATAGTCTGCAGTTCATTTTTGTATTCCTTCTTTTCTATTCGACTTGAGCAATATGTCCACTGGCGAGGGAGTTAAGGCGACGGGGACTAAAACTGAACTGTGAGACAATTATACGATGAATGCGATGGGATGCACTATATATATATATATATATATATATTGAATGATTTAAAATATGTTTTCCTCTACACAGTAATAACCATGTTTCAAAACCTGAGTACATGAGTCTCTGTCAATCATCGTATGTTATATATATATATATATATATATATATATATATATATATATATATATATATATATATATATCATATGGGCTGCATTAGCATTAGGTTAACTAGATATTTTTATTAAATATATAATTATGTAACGGTCAGTCTCTATCCAGCACTTGAAGTTTGTGTTGTGCATAAAAGTTAGAGTCAGTGAAAGCAATATATATATATATATATATATATATATAGATAGATAGATAGATAGATAGATATGAGTTTGTGATCATGGGTTCATAAACTGCTCTATGTTTTTTTGAAATTGTATCGATTTGTCCTTGTTTGTGTTTGTGGTGAGAGTAGGAAATTCTCCTTTGTGTCTGTTTGGGGTTACACTTACACACACACGGACATAAATACATACAGGTGTACTCATTGTAGTTTACGCAAACACTCCCTTATATACAATCTCAGATTAAGCGCACATACACACCTATGCGTTCGATAATACATACATAATTACAATTCTGTTTCGGAGGCGAGACTCAATGTAGCGATGTTCTTTCAACGAGGGGCAGGTTGAAGTGTTCTTGACAATTTTCAGATCGGGCGTCTGCTCCGCCAGACTAATATACATTCCCTCACACATGCATACGCACATGTAGGCGTGCATATAACATCGTATTGATCTGGGATTTCATTACCACTTTGAGTAGGTTCTTCATACGGACATGGTGATGATGATGTTATGTATTTTCAACTTTGACTGCCTGTGTAACCTTGACGATTGTGACTATGTTGATAGTGCTAATCATTGATATTATATTTGGCATGTTAACAACAGCTATTAAGTTAACGGTAAATTTAGCCCTAATGATCATGGAAACGAAAGTATAATGTTAAAAATACGTCACTAATAACAATGGTAATTATGATAATAGTTGTGGTAACCATGATAAGGATGGTGAAAATAATAATAATAATAATAATAATAATAATAACAATAAAACTAACATAATGGCAAATAAGAGCACTAATGGTGTTAGAGGTTATGAAGAGACTGTCTTCAAAGTGGCAACACCAGCACTGAGAGCGATGGTAACAGTAGTGGTTATTTTCTGTACGTACATAAAATGGTAGCACCAGCATTAATAGCAAAAGTAGTAATAGTCTTTATCAAATGATATTTATATTTTAGTGTTTTTAACCTGTCTGGTGGCTGCACTATATATATATATATATATATATATATATATATATATATATACAAAAAACATAAATCTATGTACACTTAGCAACAAGAGCGAATACACATATTACTATAAAACAGCAATTATAAAAATCTAATACATGGTGCAGAAACTAATTCATCTACAAAACAGATTTTTTTATCGTTCGCCAAAGAATATAAAACAAACACTTATTAATAATAACTTTCCAAACAATATTGTTGATGAACAAATAAGAGACATTCTTAGAAGTCTCAATAGTAAGCAAATAGAACATAATACTGCTTCAACCAATCTCAAACATATTAATCTCCTATATCGTAAACAATTATAAACAAGATCAAAATATACTAAAAAAAATAATAAATACTAATATATCTACAACAGATCCTAGTGAAAAAAAATCAAGTTAATCATCTACTACACTAAATCTAGTATATCCAACTCGATTATTCGGAATGGTTCTTCTTCTCCGGTTAGCGATTTGCAAAAAAACAACATAGTTTACAAATTCAACTGCCCTTTGGGAGATTGTATCTCCAAAGGATTAAATAATATTTATACGAGGACGCCTTGCTTTGATAAGGAATCTGGGTTGGTCACAAGAAGATGGATCGGAGTGGGAGTTTATTTATGGCCAAAGACTTTAGTTGTATGTAAATGAATTTATCTTCTCTGTGGATCAGTTTTAATATCTGATATTACTAGGATCCACCTGGATTATATACAAAGATGATGTATTATATATATATATATATATATATATATATATATATATATATATATATATACAAAAACAGACCAGTTTAAGGTCCATGTAATAAATTATTTCACCACAACCCTTTTAAAAGGACTGCAGATCATCAGACTTTACTTCCAAATAAAAAATGAAAAGAAAATTTACATATTTTTGACGGTCCGTATTAAACATATGTAAATTAACGAAGTGAGGAAGTGACGGGAGAGAGAGAGAAGACATGAGTGAGTTAGCAGATATTGACACATTTAAACGGTTAACATAACGGAAGTTATATATTGAAATCGAAGGGGTAGAAAAACTCATAGAGAGAAAAAGAGAGTAGGAAGTTAAGAGAGAAGAGAAGAATGCACTATTTTTTTTTTGTAAAAAACTAGAAACTGCGCTGTTATTTTGTTTACTTTGAAAGTGTTATTTTGGGGGTTTCATAAAGATTAATGTTTGATATAAATTTGAATGTCTCTAGACTGTCTGCAAATAATTTAATTTGATGTTTGATAGTGATTTAGTTATTTTTTAAATATTGGGGATTTTCTATGAAATAGTGGATTAGAAAAATATTCATTGATCTTTCTGGATTTTATTCTCCTTAGGTTTACTCATACGGATTACCTAGTTTTTCATAAACTATATATATATATATATGTTATGGTCCGGTTCCTTGTACCACGGTGATATTCCAAGGTGGATCCAATAAAGAATAACTCGAACACAGGTATGGAATAACACAGATATATTACAAACAGGAATATATACAGAGAAGTAGAATGTTAGTAAGAACAACCAGGTTTAGTAGAGAGAACAATGTAGTCTCGATTAGTATCACTCTTCCAATGTCTTGCAGTAATTGTCTGAACGCGACTCTATTTCGGACTGCCTCTGACTCGACTACCGACTCGACTACTGAGGCGCAGTATTTATCAAGTATGGAATAGTCCATAATTATTATGGATAAGATCCTATAACAATATATATATATATATCTTGTGCTCACGTAAACAATTAAAGAAATAACAATACAAGTGTTGCTGATATATATTAAACAGTAAGTACAACAGGCGAGTATTACACGTCTAGTGAGTGTGTGTCGGTTGACCCAGCGTTCAATCTATTCGACTGTTATATTTAAGAGACCCCACCCCCACGAGGGATGTATATTGTACAAGGCCGAATTTACCGTGGGTTCTGCAAACCTGTAGGCTCGCCCAAAAATATTCCCTTAGAACCCCTATAAATGGGTTCAGGTTCTGTCTACCTCCCCGGACAAAACTTTGCACTTCGACTGTACGATATGTACAGTCTTTAACCCAATGCCAAGAGCCACAACGATAGCATAGACTGGGTGGTAGTTTTTTTATGTTCATTATAATTAGAAAATTTTGTTTTACCTGTTCTTGAGGCGTGAAAAATCGGTTCGGTTGGTTTGTTAGGAGGGAAAAATTATTTGCCTTCGTACTTTGCGTACGTGTGCTATGCCAGCTTGTTCTATGTCTTTTGAGTCTTTGTTCACACTGATGCATCTCTGACAGTCTTCGGCTAGTTTTTGAAGTATCAGATCTTGTTTACTCTCCAATTTAGTAAGTATTCTGCGTCTCATTTTCGCGTCTTTGGTTGAAACCAGGCCTTGGACGTAAATTAAGCATTTGAAATTGTCCGCGCTGAGTTCCGATAATCTGAAGTCGTCACAATATTTGTTAACAATGGATGCGAAAGTTATGTAATCTTCGCTGTCATTTTTTGTAAGATTCGAGCATCTCCATCTTTTATGGAATAGTGAAGTATTATGGCTGAAATGTTCCGTTATCAGTTTTATGGATTCTTTGAAAGTTAACTCGCTTGTTTTTTTTTTTTGGTATATTCGCCTGTGCCTAAATTTCTTAGTAATAGGCGTACTTGACGTGAGTCTGACCAATCTTTGCAGTCAAAATAGATGTTCGTACCTTCGGAAGTAATTTGCAAAAGATTTATCTTCGTCGGGTGCGTACTTGAAATCTTCGATATTACTCCAAATAGCGTCTTGTGAGAGAACTGTTTCGTTCTTAAATTTTTGCTCCTAATTTGTCATTGCACGTTACAATAATTCTTGTAATTCCAGATGTTTCTGTTCGTACCTTTGTTGCTGTTCAAATTGGATTTTGATAAGTTCCATAATTGTTCACTTAAAATCTTCCATGTTAACGTATTTTTTGTGTGTATAACATGATATTCTGTAGCCTGTGCACGCAACCAAAAAAAAAAAAAAACTTTCCTTTGTTGTCAGTGAAAATTTGATATCAAAAAAATATTTTTTTTCTTTTTTTTTCTTTTTTTTCTTTTAGAATTAGTTTCGTATTACCCTTTTAGGGTTTCTTCGTCGCCACTTGTTATGCGCGACGGATAGCAAAAGAAAAAGGTATGTCCTCCGCGTAGAGAGTTGGTTTCTTCGCTGCCACTTGTTATACTGTAGCTAACGAAATTTTTTTTTTCTTCCACCGAATGAATTCGAATCTTCGTCGCCACTTGTTATGGTCCGGTTCCTTGTACCACGGTGATATTCCAAGGTAGAACCAATAAAGAATAACTCGAACACAGGTATGGAATAACACAGATATATTACAAACAGGAATATATACAGAGAAGTAGAATGTTAGTATGAACAACCAGGTTTAGTAGAGAGAACAATGTAGTCTCGACCAGTATCACTCTTCCAATGTCTTGCAGTAATTGTCTGAACGCGACTCTGTTTCGGATTGCCTCTGACTCGACTACTGACTCGACTTGAACTACTGACTGACTTCTTATCTACTACTGAGGCGCAGTATTTATCAAGTATGGAATAGTCCATAATTATTATGGGTAAGATCCCATAACAATATATATATATATATCTTGTTCTCACGTAAACAATTAAAGAAATAACAATACAAGTGTTGCTGATATATATTAAACAGTAAGTACAACAGGCGAGTATTACACGTCTAGTGAGTGTGTGTCGGTTGACCCAGCGTCCAATCTATTCGACTGTTATATTTAAGAGCCCCCACCCCACGAGGGATGTATATTGTACAAGGCCGAATTTACCGTGGGTTCTGCAAACCTGTAGGCTCGCCCAAAAATATTCCCTTAGAACCCCTATAAATGGGTTCAGGTTCTGTCTACCTCCCCGGACAAAACTTTGCACTTCGACAAAGCTTCGTCCGGGTTCCTCTCTACCAAGGCGGAGTTCAAGATTTGAACAATCTGGTCGACTGTTAATATTTTACAGCCCCCACCTACCACGAGGGGTGTATGTGGCACAAAGCCGAGTTTACCGTGGGTTCTTCGAGACCATAGACTCGGCCAAAAATATTCCATTAAACCCGTATAAACGGGTTCAGGGCCTTTTTTACATCCCCAGTCGAAACTTTGCCCTGTGGCAATGACTCGTCCGCTTTCCTCTCCGCCCAAGGCCTTCTCTCCTACTAATCTTATAGTAGGCGGAAGAGTCCAACATAGATTCTTTGGAGGGTAGAAACCATAACAATATGTTAATTTTATATTATTAAGTCTGATCTATTTTATTTTTATATCGCTCTTGTTTTCCTTTTCAGGTACATGTACTTTGTGGGCATGATGCCATTCCTATATATATCAGAAAGAAGGGGTAATGTCGTTAAAATACATAGGGGAATTCAAAATAAATTGCAAGTCACAACTAGTGGAAAAGAATAATAACAAAGGCGGGAAAATCAGAGTAAATATTGCAATCTATATACAGAGAGAGGTGAACTTAAAAATCATAAATTTCATGAATGTGAATCTATCAATATGCAAAAGAGATTATTTCGATCTGTCAGTACACTGACGAATACCTTTTGAAAAAAAATTAAAAAGAAAGACTAGGGAGCCCGGGAACGTCCAAAGATAACGAATGTCGGAAAGAATACAGACGTTATCATCTGTATGTGACGTTAAAGAATGGAAAATAGTCGGATTATTCTACTAATCCTTTCTGTTCTGTTTTTAAGATTTATCACTAGTAGGCTGTGTACTCTACTAAACATTGATTGGTGTTACTTGTCTCTTTTAGTATTTCCTCGATTCTATTGCAGAAAAGGTAAAGAATAAAAAAGGAAATATACATAAAATAAGAAAAGAAGTTGAACAGATTAGAAACTCTGTTAAAATCAATGCATTATATATATATATATATATATATATATATATATATATATACATATATATATATATATATATATACACACACATATATAAATATATATATATATATATATATACACACACACACACACACACACACATATATATATATATATATATATATATATATATATATATATATATATATATATATAGATATATATTTATATATATACACACACACACATTACGAAATGGACAAAGTCCGGCAATTATTTAAAAGCAAAAGCGGTTCCTTATAGGATGCAGGTTCGAATCCTGTCAAAGGACGAATATTTTCTATGAAAATTTCTCGGACATTCAGGCCGGGAAATGTTATTTAATACTGTTTATTATAAACAGAGCATTTACTAAAATACTTGTATCTATAAAAAATGTTAAATTTAAAAATTTTTTATATATATATATATATATATATATATATATATATATATATATATATATATATATAAGTCTCTGACGTATTTTCTGTAATCGTCAGTGATAGTCTCTCAATGTTCCGGCTTACCGTGACATGAAACAAATAACTAACCCAACTCCACCCTCTGGGCTTACTTTTCTATTTAGAGTAGATCTGACATTTAATTGGTTAATCAAGACATACCCACAAGACTATTTTTAATTCTGACCTTACGTCCCCCATACTTTAACTTTAGGAAGAGAGGGAACGCATTGTTTTTTAAATTTTCTTAAAAATCATTTTATCACTAGTTACTTATCATTGCCTGATAAAGTACACTCAAACTATATATATATATATATATATATATATATATATATATATATATGAAGAAATATTGTCATAAGATCTGCTATATTTATGGGATAAATTGTCAATATAAGAGATAGAGCGTGTGTAAATATATAATTGAACATAGAAGTCAACACTTAGAGGCGACAGTCTGTTTCATGCTAGATGTAATCGTCAGGCTGTTATTTTTCTCGGCTATTGATATATCTGGGTCACTCTATTGTGCGTAGTCTATTTTGGCGGTTATTTAACCGAATTCCTTTATTCGTTTATTTACTTATTTGGGTTAAATTATTTTGCTTTTTTATTTTTTTTTATTTTATTCTTTTATTTCTTATCTTATACATTTTTTTTATTTTAATCGGTGTTTTATTAACGTAGTAAAAATTGTTTATATGGCTTATTTAATTGTTTTGTTTTGATTTAAGAAGATAATGAAAGCTATTTATTCAATTTTGGGGTTGATAGTTGTAGTTTATTCTAACTGTTATTTTAGCGGGAGCAGTTTTTAATTTGCTTATGACTTCATGCATATATTTGGAATGATTATCTTTATTTGTTTTTTCTAACGGTTGGTTTATCGGGATTGGTTTGTTATTTTCTTCATTTGGATAAATTTATATCAATTTATTTTACTTGTTATTATTTATTTCTCATGCTGCATATTTTCTCTTTTCTGTTTTCGATTTTTGAGTAACGTAGTATTTTTTCTTTTTTCGTTATATAACAATTATAGATATTTTTTCGTCCAATTTTTACTTTGATTTTTATGGTTTAACTAATCATTTGGTCATAATGGTTTGCTAATTTGTTTATTATTAAATTTATTTATTTGGATTCATTAATTTTATTTCTTATCTTTTATTCTATTTCGTCTATTCTAACAGGCGTGTTTGGTAATTTGTTTGGGTTAATTTATTTTGCTTATTTTATTGTAATTTTGTTGATTTTTTGATTTTTTTTCCGTTTTCAATTTTTATGTAACGTAGTAAAAATTTGTTTTCATGCCTGCATTTTGAGATTAGTTCGGATCTTTTATTTAATAATTTATTTTGGTCTGGGAAGATAATGATAGCTATATTTTCCTCAAGCAAAGTTTGCAAGTTTTTGACTGGTTGTTGTAGGCAGATTGTCTTTTCCTTGTTTTCCAAGATTTTGATGTGATGTTCGTTTTGTTTTTAATTTCCCAGATATATTTAGAAATCATTGTGCTGTTTGCATAATTGCTATGAATGTACGTGAGAGATTCATGGAAGTTTGTAATCTAGAAGCAGTAAAATCGCCCTTGCTAACCGAAAGATCCGCTGTGGCCCAATCTGTTAAGGTACTTCTGGCTATATGACGGTTCCGCATAGAATACAAGTTCGGTTCCTATCGGAGGACGAATATTTTCCATGAAAATTTCTCGGATATTCAGACCGAAAAATGTTATTAGTACTGTTTATTGTAAAGAGATCATTTACTTAAATATTTCTGTCGATAAAAAAAATGTATAAACATATAAATGTCTTAAAATAATTGTCACACTTTGTCCATTATATATATATATATATATATATATATATATATATATATATATATATATACATATATAAATATATATATATATATATATAACATGCAAAATGCGTACTACCGTATTTTGCTATCATGGAAATGCCGAAACCTAAATAATCTATCATCAAACATCTTTTGAGTCAGTGTAATCAACGTTTTGAGAGATTGGATATTCTATTTATGAACAGGAACATGTGATTTCAACAAGTATTCCTTGAGTTTTTTTTACAGCCGATAAATCTCGCGAGATTTCGATCATTTCCACTTCGAAATATACCAGTGATTTCCATTCATATTTAATAACAGTTCTTTTAATTTTTTCCAAGTTGAAATTAGGTTACCTGACTGCATATTCATACAGAAAATTGTTGCAAACTTATAATAGAACATTGCTATTTCTGTGTCTATGTTTCCCTGTCAATTAAATGAGATTGTTGATAAGATCTGCCAACGAGAAGAAAATACTGTCTAGCACAATGCTACTACTGTATGTTTGCTTACTTTTCTCTTTCCGCTCTTTATACTGCTTGATTGTTTATGTAAGTTATTTTTTCTTTTCCTTTCATTTGTCTGTCTCCTCCCCATATCCAGAGTATATGGCAAACCTAAGTATTTGAATATAAATAAGTAAATATTTAAAACAAATATTCTTTTTTTATTTTTAACAATATGAATGTAAGCAAAGAAAATGCAGTAATTCTGCATGAAAATTTCATCGTAACTTTATATAAATTATGTCAAACTTAGCTTTGTTACAACTAGAAAATACCGTCTATTTATCCTATGTAAGTTCTGAAGTGTTCCAGACAATGGCATATTACCAAGTGTAAGCGCTGGACAATGATTCTTAATAAGGCCAATTTGCCAGTAATTATGCAAGCAACTGATTAGCAATCATTATCGACAATTAAGCATATGCTCCAATAATTAATACGAGATATTTGCTGAGTGATGTGATTTGCACGCAATCAGTTCAGTTAATCGCGGTTGAGTTGTAGAATCCAGGCCATTCTAATATGAGTCATTGAATGCTTGAAATAGAGAGAAATGATTTTGGCTACTTGCATAAATGCATCGATTCATTAGTGCAGACAGCTGCAACCAATATAGCAATTTCCACATCGTTAGTGAATCAAATGCTATTCAGAAGTTATTTTCTTTTTTTTATTCGCAACCACTCCAAAGAAGTATATAGAAACGAAAATATAGCAAATGTATTTTCCTAGAACGACTCGAAGATAATATTTCACAATGGAGTTTTGTCATATAAGCGTAAATGCAAAAGTAATTTGTTTATTCGATTAAAAATATGTAGTAATTTAATAATTTGTATTGTTATATTTTAACATTGAAAATGGTTATATATTTAATGAAAAAACATTAAAAAATCGTATTTTAAACAGCAAAGATAACAATCTTTGGGAATAAATTTACGTTAATGTTGTCATTCTCATTGCTAAATGTGATTAATCTATGACATATAGCTCTTAGCCACAAGAGATTTATTTGTACTAATTATTGGATGGTTATGATTATTTTTCAACATTAGTAAATTATCTATTCTAACTCTCAGAATTTGTTATCATTTACAGATATAACTAGATAAACCCACCAAATCCGGTTCAATTCATGTATAGTAATCGATGAAGACGTTGAAGTAAAGATATTGCATTTCTGGCATGAGTTACCAATATTTTCACTATCTAAATGCTAGCTATCTTACTCATCTTTTCGTTGTTATCTTAACGTTTCAGCTTTTGTTTCCTTCGGCCTTCATCAGGCGTTTGTCGATACAAGAAACCTATCTACATTCCAGCTATCTTACTCTCCTTTCTCTTTGTTATCTCAACGTTTCACCATTTGTTTCTTCGGCCTTCATCAGGTGTATGTTGATTCAAGTAACCTAATGGCAATTCTGAAAAGAACGCATTTTTTAAACTAGGGGGATATACACTCCCAGAGAATAGCCTCGTGGATTGAAGCTTTATTTTATGAATTCCGTGGCATTGTAACTGTGAGTTCCATTGTGTTTTCGAGTTCAGTGGAAACACTCGAGCAATAATTCAGTAGTACAAAGGACAAAACCTAGACAAGATACTCATAGATATGGGCAGGGAAATGAGAACAGTCTAAACAAAGAGATTAAATAAAGACAATTACCCGCATGGACATAGTATAAATAAAGTTATTGAAGTTCTATAATAAAGCCCAGATCATGCATATCATCCTGTTAATTTGAATAAACGAGTAAAGAGTCTTTGATCTCCCCCTATGTATCATTTCCCTTAGGATGCGGTCGATTTCCTGTCTTGTGTAGCCCTTACCAATATTTCTTGTGTTCCGATCCCTTCCAATATTTGTTCTGTCATCGATTTACACAAACTCTTTATATAGTTTATTCGCTGTTTTCTTCTGTCTCTGTTGCCAGTGAATGAAAATATTGTCCAAGAATTATTTCCGCCTACTGAAATTTCAGCTGTCTCCTTCTGATCCTAAGTATGAGTTTTCCTTCTGTTTCCATTCTTCATAAAACTGCGTCATTGTCCACACTATTCGTCCATAATATCTTCAATATCCATTGGTAGAACCGCTTCCTCAGTGCTCCTCTTCATCTGTGAGGAAATTATCCAGGATTCATTCACATAGAGACGAACAGATATGACATAGGGATTCAGTACCCTGCTACTTGTTTTTAAAGAATTCGACCTGTTTCTAAATATTTCTTTCAGCTTTAAGAAATCAGCATTAATATTCCGATGAGACTTCTATATTTGTCGTTAAAACGCATCACAGATAATTGCATTTCTCTAATTGCTTTATTTTTAAATCTCCAATTCATAACTCGTATCTTGAGAATCTCCGTTTTCTTGATAATCATACAGAAAATTTTAAATATTTATTATGTACTGGCCAAAATGAACGTTTTTAAATAATAATGTTCTACGTAAATCTCTACAGACTTCTAAAGCTTACAGTTAGGCAAAGACATTTAAGATATAAATTTTAACGTGTTTTAAAGAAAACATTGTAGAATATTATCATACAAACAAATATAATGAAACAAATATATTACGGTGTTACATAAATTTGTTATTTTTTTTTATAATTCATTTTCATACTTATTATTTATGTGTAGTTCTGATGAATCATTCAACAATATCTTCAACTTCACTGTTTACGTCCTGCTGCCAACAATGCGGTAACTGTTTTCTGAATCAACGATAGAAATCCCTAGGTTTTGACTCGAAAAATATAATCAAACATCGTTTTAAACGCCACACAGTTGTTGAAGAAAACAAGCCAAGAATTGTTAGAATGCGACCGAAAAATGTGGTAGTCTGAAAGGGCAAAACCTGAGTATATATTAGGTGTGACAGGAACTTGCCAAACGTAGATCTTTAATTGGATGTTTGTCTATGTTAGCGTTGTCAGGACGGATAATCACATCGTATCGCCAGTCAGGTCTTTGCAGTTGAATTGCTTCTATCATCCTGTTCATGCGTTCGGTATATGGTTTAACAATGACTGTTTGGTTGTTTTGAAGCCTTTCGTCTCCGTACACAACAAAAATGTCTCGATCATCTTTCGTAGCTTCGTGATCTTGAATAACAGCAAAAAAATATATATATATTATGTCGAACGTGCTCATACTTTTATTTCTTGTATTTCATCTCAAAGAAAAAAAGAATCTTAAACCAGTTGTCGGCAACCTCCGGAATCCGTGGCAGACCAAGCAATTTGCAATGGCACTCAGCCGCAAATTACATCACGAAGTCCGAACTAATAACTACTACAACACATATTTAGCTGTTTCAGTTTTAATATATACTAAAGTATATATATTATATATAAAATTTATTGTAGAACAGTTGATTTGTATAAAAATACGTATGATGTTGGTACAGTGAATGATTGCAAAACACTAAGTCGGCACAAAGTAAGCAAAAAGGTTGCCGATTCCAACAGTTTCACATGATGAACACAGCTGTTGAGAAGCAATAATTGCAAAGATTATTCTTTGAGATAATTCGAAGAAAATGATAAAAAAAAGATGGAATATATGTAACAAGCTAATAGAATAGATTTCTCCTCAGCTCTCTACATTGGATTTCAATTTCTCAACAACAATCGTTTTTTTTTTCTTTTAATCGAGTTCAATATTCGTTATATTCAGTTTTTAGAAAAAAATATTGTTGCATATTTATTCCCCCATATCTATGATGAAGATCAATTATCCTTCTCCAAAATATATCAAGCATTGAACTCACGTTGCTAAATTCTCACAATGTTCACGGTTTATCAATAATCTTTAATTTTAGTAGTGTAGATGGATTTATGAGTTTTCGTTTTCATAAGATCAGACTAATATTTTTTTTTCTTTCCAAACATTAATTTAGTTATACAAACAGGTTTTGAAAATCAACAAACAACTCCAGAAATAGGCACACTGTTATACAACATGTTTTTAAAAATATTTATTTAAAGGCTTTTCGCCATCTTACAAGCGAATAAATATTATGAAACGTGATTTATTTGTTCGTAACCGGGTTTTACACGGCACAAGGTTTTATGAAATCAGTTAATTTGAGATGTTTCCTTTCTGATATCCATTAACATCTCTGGAGAGAATTCGGAAGTGAGTAATCATCGTTGCTTTGTTTAAGCTCTGGATGTTGGCAGCAAAAACAGAATTTGCTTAAGGCATAAAATATAATTTCATTCACAATTATTGTTGTCCTTATTTAAAATAGGATTTAGCATTTTTTTCGAGATGAAATGATTACTGACATTATTAACTTATATACTATTATTAGTGTCTTCAAATTGGTTTTTAGATTAATATTATATTCGTCTTACCCTTACACCCCTGCAGGTATCGGTCGGAGTTGGTAACATTCTAGGAATCTCTCGCCGAACTATTTATTCAAGAAATCATTCCAATGTCAGTATTAGAATATATTTGATAATAGTTATTATTTTGACTTAATTCTTTTTTGATGTCAGGTCTCTCTTTTCCACCTGTCGGACATATTTAACATTATCTTTTAGACATACAAACTATCTGTATGAGAACTGCTATATTTTCACTTTTTATTGCTATCTATCTATCTATCTATCTATCTATCTATCTATCTCAGTCTGTTCATATCTATCTATCTATCTATCTATCTCAGTCTGTTCGTATCTGTCTGTCTGTCTATCTATCTATCTGCCTGTCTGTCTCAGTCTGCTTTTATCTATATATTTATCTCAGTCTATTCATATCTATCTATCTATCTATCTATCTATCTATCTATCTATCTATCTTTCTGTCTGTCTGTCTGTTTTCTCTTAAACACGAATATCTTGTAGTGCACACATTTAGAAAGTAAATGTTAGCCGATTTCTGATTTTGAAAATATAATTCTCATAAATGTTCTTGATGAAACATTTATGAGAATTATATTTCCAAAATCAGGACAGGATAAAGATATAATTATTTACACACTGTCCCACGCAGCAAGACGTGGCACTAGGCCGAGTTTAAAGTGTGATATCCGAGCCTGTAGGCTCGGGCAAAAATTCCCTAGAGACCACGTAAAAACGCAGTCAGTTTCCCAAGACGAGAATCTGCCCTTCGGTATAGCCTCGTCTGGGGGTTACCTTAAAGCCCTGAGAGTATCTGGAAATGCTTGACGCGGATAGCAACTTCAATAAAGGAATTATTCAGAAGACAATTGTATAGTGAGATGAAAAAAGTAGCTGACACATGTCTAAGAAGTCAATTAAGAAGCTTCTGTGAATTGGAGTTGGAATAAAAAATAAAAGGAGAAAACGTTTTGGAGTCCTGATATATTTGGTTCAAGTTCAAAATCCTTATGCGTTTTTGTTTCGACCAGTCTAAATTTAGACGCCATAGAGGTTGTAGGTGGTGAAGAAGAGGACGTAGCCAGTATGGTGAATAAACATGGCATCCATATATGACATGAAGTTTAACTGATTCAGTCATCGGCGAACATGTCTCCAGATTAGAAATAAGAAGAAGATCTGCACAATAAACTTTAGCTGTAGAAAACTACGAACGATCTGGAAAGACAATAACATCTGCCTAAAGTCAAAGGACAAATTATCACATACACCTAACATATCAATCTTCCTACACGACTTCAATTCATGGGCATTAAGAGCAGATCTACAGTGAAGGATCCACACACTAGAAAAGTGATATTACGAAATAACTTCGGAATTTTCTACATAGAGACCAAATTCTGATCCTTGAATCTTGGTAATGGATTTTCAATAACATGTCAAGTCGGGATGACCAGATAGTTAGATACTAATATTATCATATCATATCGATTAAGTTACCAGATAACGGTGGAACTATACAAGAAAGGAATAATCTCCCAGTTTGCATCCTCCGTATATGCATTAACATAACCACGATATAAAACCTTATATTAATAAGGAAAGGGAATAGCTGAAAATAAAGGAATAAAAAAGATGCTTTGTTGTCAGAAAGTTTTATATCGCTAGATCATAAAATCATACTTATTATAAAACCCAAGCTGTGTGTGTGTGCGTGTGTGTGCGTGTGTGTGTGTGTGTGTGTGTGTGTGTGTGTGTGTGTGTGTGTCTGTACGTTTATATATTGGATCGGATTTCCTACATTTTTCAACCGATTTCAACAAAACTTCACAGGACTACGTAAAATTACCTTGCGGTGGTTCGGACAGCGCCAAAAATTAAAAAAACAAGATTGTTTTTGCACGAAATCAATTTGAAAATCATTAAGAGGCATTGCGAGAATGAAAGGGGGACAACTCATATCGAGTTATACTTATTATAAAACCCAGGTTGTGTGTGTGTGTGTGTGTGTGTGTGTGTATATATGATCGGATTTCCTACATTTTTCAACCGATTTCAACAAAACTTCATTTTTGTTGGCAGGTAGTGTTTCTTATTGTCTTGCACACTTTTTTCTTTATTTTTACATTCAGAATGGTTTAAAAATTCCATTTACAAGACAATTGTTTATAATAAAATTCTATTCAATCGGTAGACTCATAACGATTGAAAACAATGTTTTTTTTTGAGTTTGGGTTTGACCAATTCGTAAAAAAAACAATACAAAAAAAAAAAAAAAAACAAGAAAAAATCTAATTAAGACATGCGTGTCCGTCAACCTTAAACAATAATCTTTGTCAATTTTATTTTTCAGTCTTTATGATAGTCAATATTTGATCTATCTCTTACTGTTACATCCCCGGGCAACGCCGGGATCTACTGCTAGTATCAAATAAACATATTTACATTTTCCCACGCGGAGAAACTATAATACATGTATGCAACAACAAGCAGTGTAATAATATCAAAAGGCAATTGAGCTCGGAATATAATTCTGTGCATCTAGAAGAGACAGATTTAGGATTTCCAGCGGATATTCAAACAGGCCAGATTTATCATCTATGTCATTAGTGGGGACATATTCATTTTAAGCAGGAAACGGCGACTCATGTGTTTAGGGTCTGTGAGCCAGAGATAATTTCTCTATCTGGTGAAAATATTTGTCCAAGGAAAAACGGCCTCATGAGCTTGTAAGATGCACTACGCGGCAGCTGTCTTGTATTGATACAAGGACCTGGGTCCACGCTAAAATAGATATCCTTGGTTTGACTCCTGGAATCTGAAAGACGGATTGACCACATTCGTCACTGTATGAAGTAACGTCACAACGCAAGCTTCATGTAGCACATGTGGCTTCATCTCAACGAAACAGATATAATCACCTTTTGTATCTATCTATCAATCAACTGTTGTTTTATTGACCTATCTGCTTATTAACAACTCAGGGAAGGAGAATTAAAATGCACACAAACACACACACAAACACACATACACAGACACACACACACATACACACACGCATATATATATATATATATATATATATATATATATATATATATATATATATATATATTGTTGTATGGGTACGAGTGTGTGACTGGGTTTCACGCTTTTATGATCATCAAAGGTTTTATTTTTCTTTTAAATTGGATTTATTCATTCTAGTTTGACTATGTTTGATGATTGGACGGGTAATTTGCATTTATGTTGGTCTGGGGTGACACTCTCATACACATAGACACACATAAGTACATGTGTAGACATAGAAGTTTACAGAAAAAACATCCATATAAACAATCCGAGCCTAGGCGCAGATACACATTCATGCGTTTGGTCATACATACATACGCAGTTGTAATTCCATTTTACTTTCGAAACCATAGCAGCGTCACAAACTCAAATCCATACAACTGAATATGTTAGCTCTATCTTTGATATTGAGCGCTCTTCCACTAAGTACTGCGCATATAAAATAATATATATATATATATATAGATAGATAGATTGATAGATAAATCGTGCTTAATCGTTGCGTTTCTTGGAATAAAATAGTTTATTATTGTGTGATTTGAAGAAAACGAAGATTAATCAATATAATACTCTGCATAAATCTTGAAAAGACTTAATATACTCGTTTTAATTTTAGAAAGACGTCTTAAAATTTTGAAATATTATCAATTTATGATTATTTTGGAAGGTCATAAAATGGAAAACAGAGTTAAGATAAAAATGCACTCTGATCTTTTATAGATTGTTAATCTACTTTTTCCGAAAGAAATTACGTCGTAAATAGTATGTTACCTATTTATTTCCATGGAAACTGCGCAGATACAAAAAAAGATTAGTAACATACTTTGAGAGAGCACGTTTCCAGCTATAAAAAAAAAACTCTCTTGTCCAGTGATGAATCATTGAGTTGAGATGTGTGCAGTGTTTCTAAGTATGTGGCTGACACATAACTACGCTTACATCCATTAACTCGTCATTGTAAGTGATCAGCAAAAGCCGATAAATGACAACATGTGAAATGTTCTCCGCATTTTCATACGCATGCACTTTCATGCGACAACATATTTTCCAGAATAATGCTCAGCGGCGACCGGGGAAGAGACAAAAACCTGGGGTTATAACCTAGAAAATGCGTTTGTTATGTCCCTTCTGATCTCGAAGCGTAAAAATATTGGAGACATTATTTGCTGATTAGAATTAATCAATTACCATGGTAATATTTTTTATTAAATAATTTCTATTTTTTATTAAATGAATTCTATTTTTTATATATTTCAGGTAAGTAAGAAATTACTTCTACAAGTTGTGTTCAATTAAATGGAACACGAATTACGTGAGTATTTTTTGGAAATCATTTTCATAGGAAAAACCTTTAAGCGATGCTGTAATTGTTTCAACATATGTTAGATAGCCGGCGCAAAATTGTCTAATTAGGTTTTCAGAGAATTTGCAATTTAAAACATCGAGAGAAGTAGATATGAACAGAATGATATATATATATATATATATATATATATATATATATATATATATATATATATATATATATATATATAAATATATTTATGTTATAATTTTCGAATAAATAACTATATATATATATATATATCGTAGTAATGCCACGTCCATTTTTAATTAGGTTGGCTATAAAAAAACAGACCTAATCTGTCGGCTATTTCCACAGCCGTCTGCTGCACACTACAAGCAAAGATACACACACACAGAGACTCGCACGCAAACACAAATAAACATATGCACACACAAATACAAACACAGATATACACGTTCACACACACACGCATCAATATATATATATATATATATATATGTATGTATGAAATGAGGTATAAATTGTGAATGCTTATAATTCAATCGGCTTCATGGTACGTCTGTAATCATGTAAGCAATGGGATTTTAATAAAAATAGAAACTACAATCGGATTATTTGTTTATGCTAGCCAAACCGAACTCAGTGAACTGTCATTTTTTTAAGCAAACGATTTTTTCAGAGTTCTATTGATTACTTGAGGAGAGAAAATGACGCCATGAAATTGCCTATTCATGTAGGTTTTTGTACAGACAGTTACAGTAATAAAACATAAAAATGTAAAAGTACACATCAATCTTTGGCGTAGAGTGCCGGAAAAGGGTTCTAAGTCTTGAAAACAAAATAGTCGTTAAGAAAATGAAAACAAAAAATTAATTGTTCTGCAGAAGCGATTTTACACAGTTTAAGGAACATTAGTGCTAGGCGTGTACATCGGAGTAACCAGAACCTTCAAAAAATACTTGTTTTAATTATGTCTTTCTTCCTCCGAAAGGGGCATGTAACAATGTAGCCCAGTGTGAATTCTAATTAACAAAACACTCTTTAATTTACAAAATATCACTAATTGCATCTTGCAATAATTTCGAACCGAGCTAGAAAGCAACATTTGTAGCTTAGTTAGAAATATTGCGTATGTACGTTACAAATATATATATATATATATATATATATATATATATATATATATATATATATATATATATATATATATATATATATATATATAGCCGAGTTCGAATTCCATTCGAATCCATTACATTCACTTACGTGGGAAAGGTGTGAATCCTCTTCTCCCTAAATAGCAGGACACACGGTTCTATAGACTTGGATGGCAACTGATCTAGGAGAAGGACAACTCTGAATACAAAACCTGCTGAGGGTCGTTTGGGGACCCTGTAGCACGTAGTGAATCAGCTCTCTGTATTCGGTCCTTCAAAAAGTGTGGATGGTCCTGCCCGAAACCTCCACCAGTATAATGAAATTTCATGCGCTGTTGTCGGGCTGTTGGTTACCTAGTAACTGACCTGCTTGACGCTCATATGTCGAATTCGAGTATATATATATATATATATATATATATATATATATATATATATATATATATATATATATATATATATATAAGCAGTAAAATCACTATGACACAAGCTGTTAATGAATGTGAAAGAAAAAGATAATCATGAGGGGGCGAGAACAATGAAAGAAGGTAGGTAAAGATTGACATTGTATTTAAATTTTTGAAAATCAAAATATGGTTGGACATCGTGTAACCAGAAGAGAGTTCCACAAGCGATAATTTTGAGAAAAAGAAATTGTTAGAATAGAACATGCGGTTATATATAACCATTTCACTTGTGACTTGATGATATATTGCGCTAATCTAGTACCGCTCTTAAATTCGAAAAGTCTAGGTACCATAGCAAAGTGTTCATCCGAGCAATTACCATGAAAATATTTATGAAAAATGCACAAAGAATTTACCCTACGGCGGTGGGAAAATAACTGAAACCGAGATGCCATGTCAGGACCAATGTTATTGCTGATTGTTCTTTAGATTATATCAAGAATTACTAAATATAAAGCAAGAACACCGGACCATATATGGTAGCAATATTGAAGGAAGTGTCCTATACATCTATAAGATTCAGGGAACAAAAATTATCTAACCCGAAGTAATTTCCTTAGAGGCAGACCGAGCAAGAGATTCAATATAATCATTCTACTTCATGTCAGCCGAGAATGTAAACACGAGAAGTCAAGTGTCTCTGTCATGGCGGTTAGTAACACCCATGCTGATGGCAGGCAGAAAAGTGATTAATAGTTTCATTTTTTGTTTGTGTTTCGTTTTGAAGGCGGTCAAATTAACAAAGCATTCCCTGTCCCTTTAAAAACAGACTGTATGTAATTTTGGGGATAATCTGCCACACTTACTGCTGAGAGAGTATTAAATGGTTGAGAAGGAAAATAATTGATGAAAATAAAAATTGATGCAAAGTATGTCTAAGGACAATGACCTGAGCATACATGCATTAGTGTTAAACGATGTAGACGATTGGCCGTTCAAGACTCCTTTCGTTTCACAAATTAATAAAACAGATTGAATCAGTTCGAAATTCGTCCGGAAATGCCATAGACTTTCAACCTATTAAGAGACCGGTATGCCAAACACGGTCGACCGATTTCGAGATGTCCAAATCAAAAGACCAAATATCCCAGTCTTATATAGATATTGATCGACACTTTCCGCGATAATCGTTAGTACATCAGCAATTTACCTAGAAAAGCGAAAGATATATTGCTTGACTGAAAGAACGCTCCGCGATCTGAGATGCATAACCAATGATTAGAGTTTATAGTAGTTTGTTATTTGTATATTCCTCTTATTCCGATCTAAGCGAGTTCTATTTAAATTTTTAAAAATATCTTTTCCGCGCATACAGATATAATATTTTTATTGACAGATGTTTCCCGATTAGCGACTTTTCAAAACGGGCGTTTGTCTAGTTAGACGGTGGCTAAAACGCAATAATTTTCACGCTGTGGAAAGAACAATAAATCAAGTGTTCGCTATTAATAACAAAGCCAGAAATTTTGAAACACCAAAAAATTTTCACACCTCTGAAAATGTATATATATATATATATATATATATATATATATATATATATATATATATATATATATATATACGAAATTAAGATACCGTTAGTATTGGGTAAATGTTAAATGAGAGCCAAACACAGATGCTTCAGTTAACCTGTGTTGATTATCACAAGTCGGGCAAGATTAAAGATTGAAACTTCATCTGTTCTCTTTTATTAAAATTTAACCCATGTGCCCACTAACACTTGAGAAGTGTTGAAAGGAGATGTCTATTTCTGTAGCATTGGTATAACATATTTATGTTATAATTTTGGATTAAATAATATTTGCTCTACTCTGTATTGAGCACTCATTTAAAAATACGTTTTTGCTTATTGAAATTTTATTCCGTCTACAACAATTATATATATATATATATATATATATATATATATATATATATACCCAAGTATAGGATTGGTGTATACAGAATAAATTCCAATAACCAACAATTACTATACTTAAAAGTGTGCTCAATACAGAGTAGAGCGAATATAATTATTTATTCGAAAGTTATTACATGAATATGCTATAAAATCACTACAAAAATAGCCATTTTGTTTCGACACAACTGGTGTCTTATCAAGTGATGAGGTTGAATTAAATTCATCAACATTTGATAAGACACTAGACGATTTGAAACAATATGGATTTTTTGTATTGATTCAGTAACATATTTATGTTATAATTTTCGAATAAGTAATTAACCATTCGCCCTTGCATGGAGTATTGCTACCATATATGGGGTGGGGCACCTTCTGCTTACCTCGGAGTTCTTGACAAGATCCAGAGACGGATATGTAATCTAATTGGCCCTGATCTAGCGTCTCGTCTGCAGTCACTTTCTCACAGACGCGCCGTCGCCTCTCTCTGTCTTTTATACAAATACTTCCATGGTAACTGCTCTGATGAGCTGCTTTCACTGGTTCCCAGACTCCATGAATTCAAGCGCCCTACGAGGCTGGCATCCCGCTTCCACCCTTACACCGTAGAAACTTTCAAATGTAGCCGTCTCTTCTACTCCAATAGCTTCATACCTCGCATCTCTCGCCACTGGAACACCCTCCCCAATTACTGTTTCCCTGAAAGCTATAATCTCCAACTATTCAAATGTAATGTCAATCGACATCTCCAGTTCCTTTCTCCTATCACTCCTATCTGCTCTTGCTCCAAATCTTCCGCAACCCCCTGCATCCTAGTGGCTTCACGCCTTGCTTGGGGCGTAATGCTTAACATATATATATATATATATATATATATATATATATATATAAAATAATAATGGACTATTCTGTCGGTTAAGACCTGTAAGGATCTGACAGCTTAGTTACTTTAGTTATGAAATTATTGCGATAATCTTAAGTGGCACTTAAGTCCTACTAGTGATTTACAAAGGAGGCCACACATGGAGCAAGATTTAGGGTTGTGAGATGAGATCACTGTTAGATTGGCTGACTATTTAGTTATTGCTCTCGCTTCTTGAATATATATATATATAATGATTTGATTAATTTTCTTTACACATATATTTTTCTGAATGTATGGATTGTTTTATGTATGCATCTAGAGTATTAAATGTGCTGAACGTGGCTGGATAATAAAACATTCCTCTAATTGAAGGTACATACATAAAAAATTCATACATCCAGTTAAAATTTAAAAAATGAAAATCATCCTTGATAATGGCTAAGAGTATAGCAAATATGCTTGAATATACAGAATATTCGGACAATTTCTAGTTAATTAATGTCCAGGAAAAAAAATCATAAGATCACAAGAGAATTTAAATAAGAAAATTTTACGTCTCTATCTTCTCAGTCAATTGCTATCCAAATACGCAATATATATATATATATATATATATATATATATATATATATATATATATATATATATGTCTCTGTGTGTGTGTGTGCGTGTGCGTGTGCGTGCCTGTGTGTTTCTGCGTGTGTCTGCGTGTGTATGTTTGTGTGTGTGTCTATATGTGATCGTGTGTTTGTGTGAATATAGAAGTCAAAATGATAAATGGTGACTGTATGTTCTCTCTAGCTGGCAGTCTAGCAATTTTAATCGTAATAAGATGAAACCTAATTTCCAATCTAGTTTATTTTTTGCGTCGATTCATAGTGTCGAGTACCAAAGATAAATTTTCTTTAGAACAACCGCCAGGTTAAGGCACACGGGAACTACGTTACACCGGCGGGAAAGATATTGAAGCCGAGATGCCAGGGCAGATCCGATAACATTTAACTTTCTTTGGATTTGTTTGAATTTTTAGATACATAACTAAAGCAACATACCAGATGTGGTAACAATGTTCCATACACAGATGAATGCTAGTGATAAAATGTTCGAGATACGTTCATGCGAGAAAAAGGATCTAGCCTAGCATAGTAAATCAACATACTTCGCGGCAAACTTAGTAATTGATTTTATGCAATCATTCCAATTGAAGGTTAGCATTGACTGTGTGTGTATATGCGGCTAAACATAAAATATTGCCTTCTGTCATAAATATACTACTTTACACTCACTCAAAAATTAGATAATACTTATAAAAGTCATGAATGGAATTATGAAATATTAACATTTTTAATGAGTAAGATATTTCAGCAATATTTTTAACCTATGTTAAACATAAACATATAAAAAATTACGGTAATGCCAAATATTTTATAAATTTTTCAACTGTTTATTTCAAAATTTCACATATTTAGCAAGGTTATTGAAATATTAGTAAATATTATGTCATAGTTAAAATTCTAAAAATACGCGTCCGCATTCTTTACATGTTTTGATAAAAACAGAAAGTATAGGTATTGTAAGAACGATAACTTTATAACGAAAATATTAATATATATCATTTAGTTGCATATTGTCCCCAGAATTCGTTCATTCATGAAAGATTTTGTATTTCTTCATATTCAATAGACCGTACGACATTATGCAAAATTGCCACCTTGTATGACTTACTCTTCAAAATTCTCCACAATTTGCAAATTGAGTTTAGTTCGTCATGACAAGTTGGTTTGGAAAACGTTTTCATTATTTATTCGTAAGTTCTCTGGTAATTGTTTTCTGAAATGTCGACCATCGACTTTCATATATCGAAACTCGAATTTGACAGCTTTTATGCAAAATATAATTTCAAAAATACATGTGGTTAGATGTTTATGGCCACCTGAAATCATATTCAAAAATAGTCCGTTTTTCGGCATCTTGTATGAGATATCCTTAATAGTCAAAATCATTCTGGTCTGAATTTTATCTGCAGTGCGAAAACAATGCCGAGCCTTACGTTCATGTCTGTAAAACATGATTCTCTCCACCTTTCAGCAACCGTTCCTAGGTGAAATGCGGTTAAACAGCACCTGAATACAACAGGCCAGTTTACGGCAAACTGTCCCCCACTTATGTTTAACGGAAATAAACTCAGGCACTTGTCTATTGGCCGGCTAGATATTCTGCTCTTATAAACAGTCTGATCATTACGTGATACTTAAGAATTTCCGTTGATAATCGATCCGCACCCCCCCAATCTAATCTTCTGATCGATTACGTGTTATTCAGATGGTGACAACTACTGTGTAATCGTGTAGGATGTTACCATTTGGTCGAGATAATTGCGTTTATTGCTTTAAGCATCGTTATCCTCGTCTCGGCAAATATTCCCGTAGAAAGCATTGATTGTCCACACATTGGTATTCCTGTGGCAATGTAATCTTGTTAACCTCATTCCTCAACATCGCAATATGCCAACTAAAACGATGCCGAGTATATATGTATATACACTGTTCTGTCTTGTCTCTTTCTGCATTGAAATGTTAGTTTTTTTTTTTAAGTGTTTCACCCCAAGCAAGGCGGGAGGCCACTGGCACGCACGCAAGGGGTTACAGAGAGTTGGAGCGAGATCAAATAGGAGTGGTAAAGGAAAGGATAAAGTGAAAGATGGGGGGTAGACGAAGGCATCTGGAGACGTCGATTGACATTACATTTGAATAGTTGGAGATTATAGCTCTCAGGGAAACAGGAAAAAAGGGGATTGAGTTCAACAAACGAGAAGTGCGAGACATGAACATGTTGGAGTCGAAGAGACGACTACATTTAACAGTTTTGACAATGACAGTATGAGATCGAGATGCCAGCCTACTTGAACGCTTAAATTCATGAAGTCTATGAACCAGTGAAAGCAACTTATCGGGGCAGTTACCGTGAAAGTATCTGTAAAAAAGACAGAGGGAAGTGACGGCACGTCTATGAGAGAGCGACTGCAGATGAGATGCCAGATCAGGGCCAATTTTATTACATATCCGTCTTTGGGTTTACATAGAAGAAATATGATGTTTCGATTTATTATTCTCAAAAGGAAACTGGCCTTGACTAACAATAACACTGACTCAACAGACATTTCACATCCACAAATGGAAAAAAACTATCTATGTAAAAGGAAGATATATAGCGGACCCAGTGTTAAAGAAGTGTCTATATATTCACATGATGTGAAATTTAACCGAAAATATGAATAATATATTAAATAAGGATAATGGAAATATTACTATATTTTCCGCCATACAAGACGCAATTTTCCCTAAAAGCAACCCTGAAAAATAAGTGTGCCTCTTCCAAAAAGAATATGAAGCAGCGCCCAGGCTCAAGTAGGCTGGAACGCTCACCAAATCGGATTGACTGAGAGAGGCGTGGATTTCTATGTTGAGTCATTGCACTATAATATTAGCTCCTTAACTAATTCAGCCTTTTAGATGATATAATCTCAGTAATTAGCTGGTAAAAGTAAATTTCAAGAATATAAACTCTCACAGAGCCTAGCAACAAACTTAACATACTCTGTTTCCCAGCAACTGCGGGACCTTTGTGCTCTTAACTAGTATGTCATTGCATAAAAACAAAATCAAACGCTTGATTAATGTAAACATTATATGGCGTCAGTATGTAGGAGAAGCCTGGTAGATGTGTTGTTGTATGAGAATGAGTTTTTTTTGTTTTTTTTTTTTAAGAAATTTCTTTCCAGTATTAGAGTGCGTCTTGTATGCGGGAAAATACTGTATATCAAAAATATTATTGGTGAATTTAAATATTTTTAAAACTTTATATTGTTGGCGAAATGATATCGACTATTATATTTTAATTTGTTCATGGTAGAAAATAGTTTTATTAATGATTGAAAAAGCGTAATATCAGCAAATAAATATTCATTAAATAAAGACAACAATAAGTCAATCTAATTTCAACGTACGCAAATAAAAATGAGTTGTCTGAGAGGTTAATTGGCGCTTTCTTACAATATTTCAATGTAATTAACTATATATATATATATATATATATATATATATATATATATATATATATATATATATGTGTATGTGTGTGTGTGTGTGTGTGTGTGTGTGTGTGTGTGTGTGTGTGTGTGTGTGTATAACTTTTGAAATATTTTAGAGGAACATGAAGCCAAACTCATTTTGCTCCTCAAAACATTTTGACCAGACGGGCTCCACGACAAATTTAACAACATAGATAGCATTAATATATAACACCATAAATGAAGATCTACCGACACTTCTCACCCATATCAGACAGACTTGCTTCGAGAGGTATTGACGTATCACACGCATACACACACGCATACAAATATATACACATGCACAAATCAGACACACTCTCAAAGATAAAAAAGATAACCAATACCAATGACATCCCATTCGCAGCAGCCAATAAAACGGTCAAAATGACCAAGGAAGGCATTCTTAAAGTCAGTAAACTCCCAGCCTCTATCTTAAAAAAAACTTGAAAGAGGCCGTTTGACCAACACAAGGACTGACCAAAATTAACAAAAAAAAAATATAAATAAAATAAAATAAAACGACAAAAAACAAAAAAAAAAATCAAACAAAAAAAAAAGCATTGAAAACTACGGATAAAGTTCATTTCCTTCAGAAACTTATTCATTCCTGTAGTTCACTTTTACTAAAGAAGAAGGGATTTCTTTTCTCCGCGTGATAACCATAATGGGCAAAACTAGTCACATCAATATAACTAAGTATATATATATATATATATATATATATATATATATATATATATATATATATATATATTTTGGTAA
The DNA here is from genome assembly GCA_903632075.3 of Acanthosepion pharaonis. Lineage (NCBI taxonomy): Eukaryota > Metazoa > Mollusca > Cephalopoda > Sepiida > Sepiidae > Acanthosepion > Acanthosepion pharaonis. The sequence goes on along the minus strand of CAHIKZ030002224.1, from coordinate 7,143,003 downwards.
GATTCTTATAATTTAAATGGCCAAATAATTTTGGTATATCTCAAATTCCTTGTGTATATTATTTTTTCTAAATTTCTCTAATGTCAAACTCTTTTCAATTGTTAATTTGATAAGTGTCTGTTTTATCTTGTTTAATTCTCCATCAATTATTGTGTTCGTAGAGGAAATTATTTTCACTATTAATCCTGTTTTTTATAAAGCTTATGTTAGATCTATAAGCATATTCGTTATTTTAAGCTAAATAATTATAATTTTATAATTAAATTCTCATATTGGCCACACATGAAACAAAACTCTTGTCATTTTTTGTAATGTAACGATATTTGTTAAAGAAAAGAAAATATACAAACCCATGAATAAAATTTCATGACTTCATAATTATGAGATAAAGCACCAAATATAAGGCTCGCGAGCAAACGAAGAAAGATAGCTCCATTCAGCACAATTGTATGAGGAATGATATGTATGATATCAATAAAAGGGAAGATGGTGAGGAATATAGACAAGGAAGAAATTGACGAGTTACACTTGATATTAAGAGGTCAACGCTGAAGTCTTCGGGAAAGAATCCATACGAGTGTTTCTTCTACAAATGGTAATTCTTTTACGATTTCTGGAAATATTTTGATTGGCAAGAAAAAGAAGATAATTTGTATCAATATGCAATTTAAGAGGCCGTGGAAACCGTAAAATAAATAAAAGCGTATACTTGGTTTCCAGGCAAAGCAGGTAGTTGTAATGCATCCCAACCAATCATTATATGTTTTCAAGTTTGATTACCATAACATTAAAATCATCAGTACATCAATTCGTATGGATCTATATACTTCAATGCATAAATATATATATATATATATATATATATATATATATATATATATATATATATATATTGGCTGTATATACGTCAGTGCATATATATATATATATATATATATATATATATATATATGTGTGTGTGTGTGTGTGTGTGTGTGTGTGTGTGTGTGTGTGTGTGTGTATAAGCGAGAGATTATAGTTGTTCCAACAAGAGAAAATTGATCATTTTAAAGAGAGGAGAGGACAAAACATTTTTGTCTGTATATATATATATATATATATATATATATATATATATATATATATATGTGTGTGTGTGTGTGTGTGTGTGTATGTATATTTATGTATTATAATTTTATTTTGTATATTTTTTTGCTACACGTATTTCAAATCCTGTAACCTTCATGAGGCAAATAATTATTATTTCTGCATATTAATTTAAGTTTCCTTATGGCGAATATTTTAACCATTGACGTGTGTCGTAGTAATCCAGACTCATCTGGGAATGGGGGAAGAAGCCACGCAATCGTATATATGGGTCAGTGGTATATTGTCGGAAGTCTATTTTGGTGATTTTTTTTTTCGCCGGAAGTCGTTTATTGTTTATTTATTTGGGTTAAATTTTTTTGCTTGTTTTTATTTTTTTTCAATTTTTATTTCTTATTTTATATATGTATTTATTTGTTTATTAATTCATTTGGATTGATAACCTTCACTTGCTTTTTCTAACTATTAATTTATCGCGACCGGTTTGTTAATTTGTTTATTTATTTATTTATCTGGATTAATTTTGATTAATATATTTTACTTGATTTTTATTATTTATTTATTATACTGAATATTTTTAGCGTCTGTCTATATTTCTGAGATGAGGTATTATGTACATCATTTACATTATTCGGACTATTGTCCTCATCTTTTTCGCCATATCTATCACAACGTTTCGGCCGTTGTACGCTCCGGCCTTCTTCAGGTGTTTGGAATGTCGAACTGGGGTAGACTGTTCTAGTTCCATGTTTGATGGATGTCAGTTATCAGTTATCTCCTGTTAATTTCCCTTTGAAAGTTCTCCACTGCTTTAATTGGGTATTGAACTCACACTCTTTGGGTCCTGTCACTGGATCTAACCAACGCCTTTATCCACTGTGCCACTTTACTTAATTTGGTTTCTTAGAAAATTACTAAATTTATCATCCTTAATAATAAGTTAGACGTTTCAGGTAACCTGATTAACACAGGGTGCGATGGCTAAATTGTAGCCATGTTTATTTTTAATTTCGGGTATGCGCGTTGCGTGTTTTTGATTTTGTCGACTGTACAATATATTAGGGTCAGTTGGCCACCTTCTTTGAGAAAAAAGATGAAGATTGCCATAAATTTGGAAACGGCATGCTGTACTACTCTAGTAAGAACATTTGAGAGTGTTTGTCTGTAAATCTGAGGACAGTGCACAGGATTCGGAAAGAGTTGGGTGAGTCTATTGTTGATTATAAAGGTACGGCAGCTCGGAAAACTGACTCCCGAATTTGTTGGTGAGGCTCTCACACTCAACATGGTGGCCTACATCAAGTTCCTTGAGTAAGTAGTGCTGTCATGTGTCAAGTGTGCGACTACTAGAAGAACCTATGTCTAGGAAAATGCACTATGCCACACAAAGAGGAGAACACAGTCATGGCTGTCGAACAATTTCTGTAACTATAACAGCACAAACAAATTTCCAGGCAGCAATCCTCTTGATTATTACGTGTGTGGTGCAGTTGAGCGAGAAAACAAAAAAAAAATCTCCTTGTAAAACCAAAAATGATCGGAAAGCAAGAATTCACCATCTTAAACAATTAAACCGTCCAGAAGTGATGCAGGATATTCAGAAGTCATCTGAGGGACATGATTGAAGCTCGTGGCCATATTATTGAAGAAATTTACTCTTTAGTATTTCAAGATACTTTTGTGCAATTTTGGTAACCATATATGTTAAAATGAGTTGTCAGTATTATTTTCATTTTTGTGAAATATAGACGACAATATAATTACACTGACAACTGTATTTATGAGTGTCTCTTAAATTTAAAAAAAAATCGAACAAATTCACAATAATTTCAATTTGTTTAGAAATATGTGTGGCAACATAAAATCTTTTTACATTTAACATGATATAGTCCATGAGCGTATGAAAAGCATCGGCTAAGATAAGTTTTCCTTTATATATATATATATATATATATATATATATATATATATATATATATATATAAATTTAAACACACACAAACACACATATATATATAATTTTCAAATAGAGAATATTTGTAAAAGGGCAATATTATTAAAGAGAGAATGAAAATTTACCTTAGCCAACGTGTTTATCAAGACAAATGTGAGGATATTATTTTCTAAAGAGTATGAAGATACAAAAGGAAAAATGTTATTTGTTTTTCACAATTTTTAGGTAATGGAACGCTCATAAATATTCATCAGGTTAACTGAAACATACATTGCCTGAAAGTTGCCTGAATATATCCTGATGAATATTTATGTGTGTTCCTATACCTAAAAAGTTTTAAAAATCAATGACATTTTCGTCTTGTATATAAATACTTGTGACATAATAAAATCCCCGCATTTGACTTGATAAAATCCTCTGTGGTTTAAATTTCACCGTTTAAGAGAAGTTTTCCTTTTTTTTCTCAATTCTTTTATATATATATATATATATATATATATATATATATATATATATATATATATATATATATGAAGAAATATACTCTTAAGTTGTGCTATATTTATGGGATAAAGTGCTCAATATCAGAGATAGAGCGTGTGAAAATATGAAAGTTAAAACATGAAAATGAAACATGAAAGTGAAAACATGACGTTCAAGTCTTTCATTTCCCTAATATATATAATTCTACATATATTTATATAATAGTATAAGTCCGTCTTATATACTAAGCGTAGACAAGTGACAGAACCTATCGTGTAGATACAACACTTCAATAGCAAAGTTCCACAACGCTGGCTTGTTAACAATTATACGACGTTGATATAACATATATATTTACCTAAACCCTTCTGAAAATTAAATTAAACAAAACCAATAATTTCGTTATTATTTATTGTTTTTCGTATTTTTTCCAATGGGACATCACCTAGTGCTCATGTTAGTACGGGGTATGCCCATTCCACGAAGTTTTGCAGATTGACCACAGTTTTTAGATTGTATTTAAATCAGGAGAGTTTCCGGACCAGTCTATAGAACTTTGATTTGCTCTCTTGTAAGGCCTCCAGTGTGTTCCTGCAGCGTAACACTTTTCGTACGCTTCCTTAGAGTAAATCCATCGCAGAGAATGTCTATCAACTAATTGACAATCGAGAAAATCACTGATGATGCAATATTTTTCAAGGTCAAACAAATTTCATCATACACCCAAAAATAGTTCATATTACTGCACACCACTGCAAATGACCTCATCTGAGGAAAAATAGAAATCGATTACACACTATTACTATAGAGGGTCTAAAACTGAGCGTATAGTGCAAGAAAGGAAACTAAAGCGGTTGTCACAATAAATTTGCACAAGGATGTATATGCATTTATGTGTATTATTACACACCCAGACACAGAACTTTACGGACTTTCAAATTGAATCTTTTTAGTATCTACTGTTTTCTATGGTCCTATTCGTCTGACAATGATTTAGGGATGTCTTGTTTAATTCCTATTTCGTACTGTTCGGATATTGCTCGCCTAGTTTTACACTGAGTCCAAGCAGACATTTTCCAGAGATTGAACACACAATTATTGTGTTACAAAATGAACAAACCAATGCTTAAATCTACTACGTTATTGTGGTGAACGGAGAACTTGCAGCTTTAAACCTAATCTTCCTAATGATGAGAGATAATGTTGCAGAGGTGACCATATGAACAGATTATTCCCTGATGTTGTTTTCTACTGTGGCTTTTTGTTAAATCCTTTTAATTTTTCTTTCTTTATTAACGAGCCATCATATCGTATTTATTTCTAAGCCAAGCCAAATAAGGCGAAGTTTATAGCCTAGCCTAAGCGATGATACTTTGTGACTCAAGTTACAAAATTACCAATGCAGAAACGGGAATGGAAAATAAAGCAAAACAAATACTAAAACAAAATATCAAATAATTGATAAAAAGCATGGTTATCGAACGCTAAAATAAACAGCCGCAATTTTGGATACAACGGGAGAAAGAATATTAAAATCCTAAGAAAGGATTATATGCAAAACAAATTCATTCACACTTGAATGTCAGAGAGTAATTAAAAAAAGAAACACTCTTTCTCTCTCTCCATCTCTAATGATGCTAGAGAATTATATATATATATATATATATATATATATATATATATATATATATATATATATAAATATATATATATATATATATATAAACATTTTATGTTTATACGTTCTTTTTATAGATACAAATATTTAAGTAAATGCTCTCTTTCTAATAAACAGTATTAACGACATTTACTGGCTTGAATATCCGAGAATTTTTCACAGAAAATATGCGTCCTCCTACAGGAAACGAACCTGTGTCCTATAGGGAAACGTCATTTAGCTTGAAGTGCTTTTACCGATTTAGCAACGGGGGTGGGGGGGCGTTTTGGTTATCAAGGACGATTTTACTGTTTTTAAAATCCAATTCTCCATTGAAATCGACATTGCTAACGGTCCTCGGTGGCTAAATCGGTAAATCTCGTCGGGGTGTATGACGGTTCCTCATAGGAGACAGGTTCGATTCCTGTCGGAGGACGAATATTTTCTATGAAAATTTCTCGGACATTCAGGCCGGTAAATGCTGTTTAATACTGTTTATCATAAACAGAGCTTTTACTTAAATATTTGTATCTATAAAAAGAACGTATAAACATAAAAATGTCATAAAATAATTGTCTGACTTTGTACATTTCATAATATATATATGCATATGTGTGTGTGTTTATATATATATATATATATATATATATATATATACTCTGACGCTGTTGTTTTCGCTGTGTGTGTATGTGTTTATATATATATATATATATATATATTTATATTTATATTCGATCCATCGTGCCTGGCATGACGTGAACTAGTGCAGTCAAGGAATGAAGTTCACCTGAACATTTTAGATGGCAATAGTTATTCAGTAGAGAGAGGTGCTTGCAAATTTTCGTCTGTAGGAAATGGGTTTTAGGGTGGCAAAGAAGAGCTCACCCAGAAATCCGTGTAGACACTTTTGAACTATACCAAGTGTAGAAACGGAAGTCTGGGAATGTATGACAGCAATACCGGATCTGATGCGTGTAAATTCAGGGGGAGTTTCAATCTCAACACGAAATATATGAGACTGGAACTTGAATATTTTTGCTGAATAAGACTTTCGCACAGAAAACGCAAGTAAACAGTAAACAGTTGACATAGCGGTGCCAAAATTTGGTCGCAAATAATCAATAATACATAAGTAAATGCGAGTCTGTGTGCATGCAGCCATTCATTCTGAAAATAACTGCATATGTTTGCGATTATATCCGGATTATGTTTTAACATTATTTACATTAGAATAATTTAAGACAGCATGTAATGTAAACCTTTAATGTGAACGCAGGTATCTGCTTCCTAATGGTAAGAAAACATTTAGAAAAATAGATTCAGCTAATATATAAAAATATTACAAGAACATGATAGTTTTAGCGATTTGATGAAGAGTTAAAGAATTTTTAGCAATGCTAATTGGATTGCAGGAAGTGTACTTCCTTTTAACATCAAGGGACTTTGGCTTTTCTTGACATATTTGTCATTCTGTCTGTAATCCAGTGTTTTGCGATGATTCGACATCAACAAAGATTCAGAGACAAATGGCGCGAAATGAACTCAATACAAGTGAGACGTATCATAAAATAATTGCAGATGCGCGTACTTTAACCAGTGCATACACACACAGGCGCACACACAAACACATACACACATGCACATAGATTCGCTGTTGTTTCAGCAGTTAAATTTAAATCTCAGCAGCATCATTCCCCCAACGGATAATATAAAATGAATTTTATTTATATATATATATATATATATATATATATATATATATATATATATATATATACGCGCAATTTTCTAAATGTAAACCGAGTTGAAGTTAGATATGGCTATGCCATCACATTTCTCGCATCTGCGTTTGAATTTTCAAAGATTTTCTTCTTTTCTCTCTCTTTCTATTATCTCTCTTACTCTATCTCTGTGTCTCTCTGTCTCTCTCTCTCTCTCTCTCTATATATATATATATATATATATATATATATATATAATTCAAAGATTCGACGTATGAGGGTCAAGCAGATCAGTTTCCAGGAAACCGACATCCCGACACCGGCACATGAGATTTGATTATAGTGGTGAAGGCCTCGTGCAGGAACATCCACACTTTTTGAAGGGACGAATACAGAGACCTAGTGCACCGAATGCCACAAGGTTCCCAAACGACCCTCCGCAGGTTTTGAATTCAGAGTTGTCCTTCTCCTAGACCAGTTGCCATCCAAGGCTATAGAACCCAGTCTGTCCTGCCATTTTACCCATAGCTGGAGGGAGAGTAAGAGGATTCATAACTTATTAGCACGTAAGTGAATGTAATGTATTCGACTGAAATTCGAACTCGGCTCGAATATATATATATATATATATATATATATATATATATATATATATATATATATATATATATCAGTCAGTGCAGTGATAGTGGCTTGGATTGAGGAATCGGAGTTCAAATTCCAGTTGAATCCATTATATTCGCTTATGTGCTAATACCCTTGGGAAATTCTTTTCCTTCCAGCTATACGTAAATAGCAGGGCAGACTGGGATCTATAGCCTTGGATGGCAACTGGTCTAGGAGTAGGACAACTCTGAATTCAAAACCTGCGGAGAATCATTCGGGGACCATTTGGCACGTAGTGCATCAGGTCTCTGTATTCGGCTCTTCTAAAAGTGCGGATGGTCGTGCACGAAACCTTCACAACCATAATCAAATCTCATGTGCTATTGTCAGGTTGTCGGTTTCTAGCAACTCATCTGTTTGACTCTCATACGTCCAATTTGACGGGATAGTCAGTATATATATATATATATATATATATATATATATATATATATATATATATATATATATATATATATACACACGCTACCGACCAAGTGTTTTCGAACATATTGATTGTTTCCTCTATACATAAAATGGCTTTAAAAATATTTTTTTCTGTGGATGCAATAACGTGGGATTCTGCATTTCATTGCAGGCAATAATGTCCCTGATTTTGTGACATTTCTAATTTTCTCGTAATAATTGGAATATCCTTCAACTGAAAAGGTTTCTCATTGCGATCTTTTCTCAATACAAGTCGGTTTAGTTCCTAAAATTTTTCACAATTTAATCTAGACGCAATCTAGATGCAATTGTAACTCTTCCAAGTAGTATAGGTTAAATATTTGTAAATTATTGCTCTACAGTTGTGTAAATGTATTAGGTTGTAACGGAATTTCAAAGCCTTATGAAAATAAATTTACAAGAAAAGTGTTTGAATTATGAATTACCAGTGCATTACAAATATCATATGAGATACCAGTGCATGAGAAATGCTATAATTGAGACCGGTGTATTAACAAATTTATATGAGATAGAAGGGCATTAAAAATGTTATATTAGATAACGGTGCATAACAAATGTTATGTAAGATAAGAATGCATATCAAATGTCATATGAGATACCAGTGCATAAGTTCATATGAGGAGAGAAGGGCATTACAAAAATCATATGAAATAATTGTATATAACTAACGTCATAAGAGATAACAGTGTCAAAGGTCATATGATATAACATTGCATTACAAAAGTCAGATTAGTTAAGAGCGCATTACAAAGGTCATAAGATATAACCGTATATTAGAAAGATCAAATGAGATACGAGTGCATTACAAATGTCATAGGTGAGAGCTGTGCATTACAAAGGTCATATGAGATGCGTGTGCATTACAAAGGTCATATGAATGTCTGAAGCATTACAAAGGTCATATGAGATGCGATGCATTACAAATGTTATATCAGATGTCATCTCATTACAAAGGTTATATGTGATACGAGGGCATTACAAAGGTCAGATGAAAGAGAGGTGCAATAGAAAGAAAATATGAAATGTAATTGCATTATAATGGTCATATGTTATATATATATATATATATATATATATATATATATATATATATATAGAGAGAGAGAGAGAGAGAGAGTGGCTAATTATCGGCATTTTATATTTTTAATTCCGCGCATATGGTTCGATTTTTTTTTATTTTTTATTTTGGCAACTGCAGAATATTGTAAGGTCATGTAGGCACCGTCTGTGAGAAATAGTCGACCATGAGTAACTTCTCTCCGAGAGATCTTTGGAAACGGCATGTCTTAATGCTTGGAATTCGCAACGGATGTTGTTTGCTGTTGATCATTAGTGATGGCAAATTTATGACTCCATTCATCATTACACAGGAGCTCAGAATCAACGCAAGCAGGAGAACTCAATTATGGAAGTTAGCAACACTTTATATCTGGCCACCTGACTTCCCTGACGGCAAACCCCTTCAATATTATGTGCCGGGCGCATTTGAACAAGATATCTGAAAAACTCGTTCAGGACAGGCAAGGATTATGACAGCATTCACCAGCTTAAAAAAGGAGGCCGTCCAGAAGAGTCACGGGAAATTCCAAAGTCGCCAGAAGGCCGTGGTTGAATCGAATCGCTATTTTATTGTATAAAACAACCTTTGATTTCATCGTTCGCATATACAATACTCACACACACCCTCACGCGCGCGTGTCTATGTGTGTGTTTATTTGTGTGTGTCTGTGTGTGAGTATTTCTATATTGTGTATGTTGTTCAGCTCCTGGTATTTGTTGTTATATGATGTTAGCTTTGGTTCAGTCTGGTATTATTTATGCAGTTTCGATATATATATATATATATATATATATATATATATATATATTTGAGTGTGTGTGTGTGTTAAAAAGATAAAATTGAGGTCAAATATGGGTCAGAATAGAGAGTTTCTAACATATTTAACCTTTATGAAGCTTGCTAGAATATCCACCAAACCCACACTATATGGCTTACCCAAACATACAAACCCGACATGCCCATCAGGCACATCATGTCTCAACAGTGCGCCTTACAGATTAGCTAAAGTCTTTGCAAAAGTCTGAACTCTGTTCCTAGAAATCATCAACACAACACATAACAAACACTCTGCTGCCTTAAACAAAATAATTTCGAAACGTAAATATTGAAATCATGGCGTGCCTAGACATCGAATCATTATACACCAATATACCAATCGCAAAATGTTTCAACATATTGAGAAACCACGCCAAAATCCTAAGAAAGGCTTCCTCTACCCGTCTACAATGTTATATAAAAATATATAAACTAATCACTAACTACTGTTTCTTCTCTTTCATCAATATCTCAACAATCAATAATTCGGCTTATCTATGGGGTCACCTAATAGTGTGATTCTCGCTTGCCTTTTACTAAAATTCTTAGAATCCGATCTATTTAGACACAACATATCAATCAGCCCTATTTATCTAAGACGTCCTCTTATTATATCCCCAAGATACAAACCTGTTAGTCATAATAATAAAAGTCAGTAAGGTTGAACCTACCACTGAATCAACACAATAATTTGAAGCAAACAATTCTCTACATTTTCTTGACATGATACAAATACGCAACAATGAGAAATTTGATTTTAAAGTATATCGTAATGCCACAAACACAAACAGCTTTTATTCCTGACAAAATGAAAAAAATTAATTGTGGGAAAGTCATAGGATTCTGCTTTAGAGCCCTTAAGATATGTAATGCGGAATACTTAAACGAATAAGAGGGATATACTGAGAAAAACTTCAAACTACACCACTACCCACATAATTTTATCCACTACGTTAAAATAAGAGCTTACACCAACGACAAACTCAAAAGAAACAGACATTACTAAGAATAACTTAATAATTCGGACGGCCAACACTCTTTCTACTTAACTTGCTAAGAAATTACTCAACACTAATGCCACTTTCAAAATAATCGGAGATATAATTAGGCTCAAATGCCGCGATTTAGAAAATAAATTGTTTAAAATGCAAAAATGTTTATGTGGTGGAGACATCAGACGACGTAAAATCCCGAATCTACGAACGCAAGGGAGACTTGCGTTTGGAGAAACTATCTAACTCCCTCGATTTGCATTGAAACCATGCGTGACATAACTATGATTTCAGTATTGCCAACCCTAATTAAAGAACAACATAGTTTTTTAAGGAGAAAATGCATTGAAAACTTAATAACTTTTTTACCAACTATAGGCACATGACTAAATCATTAAATTACATCGCTATCTTTCCTTGGATCCATTCTTAAAGAATCTAAATTATATCAATCTATTACAAAGAATACATTCCTAACGAGGCCGACCATTTTCTCTCAATCCCTAACGTTGCTGTAATGAAACTGAAACGTTATTTCATATACGTTTCCTATTTGTCCTTTTTATTTTATCATATATATATATATATATATATATATATATATATATATATATATATATTACAATAAAGATAAGGACAACAGTTGGAACAATGTAAATAGTGTAAATATTTAAAATAGCTAATGCGGTAATTTAGCTATTTACACTTTACATTGTTTTAACTGTTCTCCTCATCTTTAATGCCATATAACCGACGTTTCGACCATTGTGGATTTAGGCCTTCTTCAGGCGACATCTATGTGAATTTCGAACTGGCTCCTTTATTTTGTCCAAGGACGTAGGCTGACTAATCTAAAAAGGAATCTGCCCGCAAATTTGTGCGTTTAAATACCTGGTTACAGCAGAGGAAACAAAAACCTTGAGATTTGAGTTACTAGAGGGAATTTCATATATATATATATATATATATATATATATATATATATATGTGCGTGTGTGTGTGTATCAGATCATCAAAAGCCTCTATTATATTCTTCAAATACTTATCCTAACTAAAGTATTGGTTGCTCGGCTGAATTCTGTAATCATTGTGTTCTACTCATCGAACTCCAACAGAATTGGCTTTTTATCAAAACATTTACTTATTCATGAAAACTTCGGTGTTTAATAATGTCTACCTCAGAATAACAAAGTGAAATCATGCGGAATCATTTTGTAATCATATAATGAAGACATTACTAGCCTTGAAACATCGATAATAAACAATGTCAAGGAAACTGATTTGCGACTAGTGAAAGACATTTAAATATGTGATAGTGTTGAACATTGCCACACACACACAAACACACACACACACACACGCACGCTCAATAGGACGTATATATGGCACTATACCTTCTTTAAACGTCTTCATATATGAGATTATTACAAACTAGATCTTATTTAGCGTTTCCCCACTAGGACGTCTTGATTGATTCTTACTGATTATTTTATTGAAATGAGTCAGGGTCAGTAAGAGTAATGATATTTTATATATTTTATAGCTGCCAGCATTTCTCATACATTTCTCAACTTTATGGTTTCTTCTAAAGGGAGATGACTTATTGGAATATTGTTTTGAAAGAAATGGACATTTATTTAATTTTCGATCTGGTCTTTTGAGAAACTTAAAAAAAAAGAGCCCACTTACGGATGCATTTTATATTAGAATATTCGATTTTGTTTCACGTCGTTAAGATCAAATGTAATTAAGCAATATATAATGGAAAATAAACATTGCTGACTAAAAATATCTACGTTTGTTAGTAAAACAAAAGTATATATTTAAAGTTATTACAATGTGTCTTGTGAAAAATAAATTAGTACGAAATATGCGGAAAAGTAAAATAAAGATAATTTAATAATGACAATTTCCCCAAATAAACAACCATACATATATATATATATATATATATATATATATATATATATATATATATATATATATATATATATATATATATATATGTATGTATGTATGTATTTATTTAAGCATATTATATATAATATATATCTATATATATCAATAGAAAATATCATCTTCCATGATGAATATTTTAGTTTAAATGGCCGTATAACAACTCTGAAGAGGGCTCATGCGAGCCGAAGGACAAAATTAATAAAGAAATATATAAATGTTGGACAATTTCTGTCTTTAATTTCACCTGGAATTAAAGCAAATATACGAAATTTAGAACGGCTCATGATTAGCCATAATAGATATTCATTGTCTGTTATTTTTTAACAATGTACGTTTAATTAACGATCTGATGACCAAATAACCGAAATGTACGTATCCCCTTTCTGTTTTCGTTATCGCTGCAATCAAACAGCGATTCTGATATATCATTACACGTTATCAAAACCGAATAGTAAATTAGTATTAGTATAAAACTGTATAATAAGATATTAAATCAATTTCAGAGGATCACTCGCGTCATATTTTAATTAAAGACCATTGCGTCTTACATTCCTAAACTATGAGCTAATTTATCCAAATCGGACAAAAAGGAGGAACCCAATAATATATGTTTTAGACCGGTAAAAAGTTTCATCTTCCAACTTGCACAATATATTGATGTTGAATGAATATTGCCTGCGGGTTTTCATTGCACAGAAATTTAGCATTTGAACATTTGACATTTAACTGATCTGAAAACCAATAGGTGGTGACTTATTTAAATCTGACCCAAGTACAATAAAAGACACACACACACATAAAAACACAGAAACACACAGACACCCAAACACAAACACACATATGTGAGTGTATATATATATATATATATATATATATATATATATATATATATATATATATATATATATATATATAATATATATATATATATATATATATATATTTATATATATATATTTAATATATATATATATATATATATTTATATATATATATATATATATATATTCAAATATTTCTATATTATGAATCCGGAAAATTAGATATATTCACATTTTGGCCTGCCCAGAAGCTACAAGCCAATGTTTTCCCTAGTAACCTCTGTTTTCAGAAAATAACATATAGCCAATCTTCACCCGAAAAACAAGACCCTTATGTTTTTTTTTTCTGTTTTAAGCAAAACTCTTATATTGTTTCTGTTAAAATTTCTTTGTTCCTGTTCCTTTCCATTTTTGTCTCTGGCTGAATTTTTTTGTATCTTTTATTCGTTCGCTTTTTCAAACAATAATTGAATAGATTCTCTTTAATAGTCAGCAGAAAATATTAACCGATAACTATTCCGTCACAATCCTGTAGATGCCGACCAAACGACTCTTGGATTTTATCGTGATTTTCTAAGAATAAATATTGCTAAAATATCCAATTCATACCTCGAGCTGGAAAGAATTTTCTATCTCTGCATATCACATTTTAAGAAATAGCTTAATTTTGTTTTGTTTTTTTTTATTATACCTTCTTCCCCTGCTTCAATCCATCCGACCTCGGGAAAAGCAATCGGACGTGTTCCACTTTGCTACCCGCCTGGTTAAATAACATTTGACCTTTACTGAATTAATTTCATTGCTGGATTTGCACACAGAAATTCAAAGCGATAAAGTGAAAATACACGCATCTCGTACCACGCACGTTTTCTTTTTTTTTTTTTTTTTCATTCCGCAGAAATATGTGCTTTCTGTTACTTTCTGTCCACACCTTAGTCGACATCAAAAAATTCGAAAAAGAAATCGAGCAACAGAAATTACCGAGTCTAAAATTATTCTTTAAGAAAATATATTAGCTTATCTGCGCCTTCAATGTCTATCTTTGTGCAATAGTCAATGTTTTTTATGGAATTCCTGATTTCGATCTATATTCTGTAACACTTTCTTCGCGTTAAATTTTAAGAAAGATAATACTGCCATTGTTCATTTTCTTATGCTTTACATATTTAGATTTTTCCTCTTCAAAAAATTTTGTTTTTTTCTGATTCTAAGGAGTCGTTTTTTATCGATTTTTCTTTAATTCTACGATAATTTTCTACTAAGGTATTTTACTACGAGTTTCCTTAATAATTATTTATCTCATCTATAATATAGCGAAAAGACTATATTCATCATTGTCGTTTTCAGGTATAGCTTTTATTTGATAGGTTCTTCAACCAGTTTAGGATTAAATGCAATGGTGATATTAACACAAATGTGATTCATGCAAATTGCTCGGAGGTACTTGGAGAAACCAGTTTAGAACATAAAAACGGTTATTCATCCTGTTATTGTATTAACTGTGCTTTTAGTATTTAGATTTTCACAACAGAAATAAAATGGGACTAGGGAACAACCACGAAAAAATTCCGTTCGGGATGTCGCTTGCAGCTTTTCATTTATTCCCCTGAGCAATCAGTATTAGTTGACGGACATGCATGTCTTAATTAGTTTTTTTTTATTTTTTTATTTTTTTTTACGAATTGGTCAAACCCAAACTCAAACAAAAGCATTGTTTTCAATCGTTATGAGTCTACCAATTGAATAGAATTTTATTATAAACAATTGTCTTGTAAATGGAATTTTTAAAGCATTCTGAATGTAAAAATAAAGGAAAAAGTGTGCAAGACAATAAGAAACACTACCTGCCAAAAGAAAAGTGAAGTTTTGTTGAAATCGGTTGAAAAATGTAGGAAATCCGATCCCATATATAAACACACACACACACACACACACACATACACACACACACACACACACACACACACACACACACACACACACTAACAAACTAAAACCTGGTTTTTATAATAAGTATAACTCGATATGAGCTGTCCCATTTTCATTCTCCCGACAGCTTCTTAATCGTGTTTTCAAATTGATTTCGGGCAAAAACAATTGTATTTTTCCAATTTTGGGCGCTGTCAGGACCACCGCACGGTAATTTAACGTAGTCTTGTGATGTTTTGTTGAAAATGGTTGAAAAATGTAGGAAATCCGATCCAATATATAAACGAACAGACACACACACACAACCTGGATTTTATAATAAGTATGATTATATTACATATGTGTCCCTTTTATGATTTATTCATGCTTTCCTCAATGGTTGACCATCTTTATTTTCCTCTTTTTTCCCATCTCTTGTTTTAATTTTCAATTCTCTTCTTCCTCTTTTATTCTTTCCTCCTCCTCCTCCTCCTCCTCCTCCTTCTTCTTCTTCTTCTTCTTCTTCTTCTTCATCGTCGTCGTCAACTATAAATACTTCCACGCCTTTTTTAATGTTTCATTACTTTTTATTTCAGTTCTCAGTTGATGTGTTTTAAAATTATTCTGACTTGAATGTGGGACCGATATTTTCGAGATAAATCGAAACAGATGCCATCTATGCACTATTGATTTATTTTTCTTTAATCGAAACACGGATCTCAGTTGTGTTGTTGGCCGAATGTCGAATTGAAATTCGAAGGCGAAAACAGCAAATCCATCAAATACGCAACTCTGATAACAAAACAAAGTATAAATGGAGGAAAATAATGAATGTATTTGGAAGGCATTACATTTGAGTTCAGTCTTGCGTAATCGCAAAATTTGAAGAAAGACAGTTTACTTGGCGATAAATGCTTTAATTATTGTTCGGATGATCATTTAAAATTTACACAAATTATATCATACACACACACGCACACAACCAACCAACACACACACACATATATAAATATATATTGTTTAAATTTAAGCGAACCCATGAGATAATATTTTTAAAGGTATTTTTTCTTTATTCCAGATAATCAATATATCTTAATTTATATATTTATTAAGAAACACCTTTATTATACGAATTACAACCATTCTCAATTTTTTTTAACAAGCTCGAATAAAAATATTAATCAAAAATTAAGATGTAAAAAAGTAAGTGAACCGTTACAGTGAATAGTCGGTGACATCTCTTTGTGAGACCATGGCGTCGACCATCCTATTTCTATGTTTTTTAGAAAGTTTCTGACAGTAGAACGTGTCAAATTCTATACCATTCTTTTTGTTAAAAAAAACTTCAAGTTACCCAATGATACCTGTGTTAGAATGCACTGCATTATTTTTGCATAGATTTTCAGTTGGGTTTTGACCCGGATTTTATGAAGGCAATTCCATGATTTGAAATTCCTTTTTCGAACCCATACTTTTGTGGATTTGCTTTGATGCTACGGATCATTGTCCTGATGGAAAGTCCCTCCCCAACCAAAACCAACCTTTCAAGTCAATGATAAGACAATTTGGTTCAAAATTGCTTGGTATTTCTCAGAGTCCATTGTGCCGTCTCTGCATACGAAAATTGCCTATCCAGTTGCAGCAAAGCATTCCAAAACATTATGTTGTCATCACTATCTTTAACTGTTGACTCTAAATTCTTCTCTTCAAATCCGTATTATGAGCTTTCAAGGTATATAGCCTATCATTCCTTCAAAAAGTTCTAGTTAGGTCTTATCCGACCATGAAACCTTTTGCAAGAACGTTTCTAATTTGTTAATATGGTGTTCGCATAGTTGAGGCCAGCTTGTATGTGTTTTTTCGTAAGCGGTTGAAATTTTCTAACATGATGATCAACATCGTTCAATTTTCATCGCGCTGTAGAGGTATGCCCAGTCATTCTATCATTGATCAAGGAGCTTTGGAGAACTTCAGATGTCGCAGTATGATTCGCCTGGGTTTGCCGAACTAGATGTCAACTTGCAGGTGGCCACATCATGATAGCGTTACACTCATACCATATTTTACTGGCAAACATAAAAAACAAAATTACTGAGTGTAAATGAATGAGTTCACTTACTTTTGCACATGTAAATTTTTTAATGACTATTTTCATTCGAGCTTGATAAGGAATGATTTGAAAGTTGTAATTCATTTAATAAATACTTATGTTAATGAATATATAGTTTAGTTAAGATTCGTTAATTATCTGGAAAAATAGACAGGTTATTAATATTATCTTAGTGGGTTACTTACCTTTGTACTGCGTGTATATATATATATATATATATATATATATATATATGTGTGTGTGTGTGTGTGTGTGTGTGTATATGCAAGGACTGTCCAAATGTTTTATATTTCCGAGCGCTTTCGGCTATACCTTTATCCTTTATCAAGGATGATTCTATTTTTCAGCTTAATTGAGTGTGTGCGTTCTGTGTATGTCTTTGTGTGTGGTAGGGATGTTTTTAATTTCCGAATACGGTTATCACATTGTGGCTTTGTTTGTAGTTAATATTGTTAAAAGTTGGCTTTTCCTGTTTTATTATTAAAGCTTCCATTATTTTTAGTCGTTTTTTTTTTTTGGGAGGTGGGTACAGATAATATATTTCTGTTTTCTACTAGTATGTTCCTAATGGAGTCTGGTAAATCTGTGTTTGGTTTTAAATCGGTTCTAATGGAGCTGTGATCAGATAGGTGTAACGTGAATCGTCTGGATAAGCATGTGGTTGTGTAACCGATGTAATTATTTATAAGTCCGTTTTGATCAGGAACACAGTTCCTTAAGGGGCATCTTAACTCATAGATAATGTTCGTTCTGTGTAATTTTGACTTAGCTGGTGTGTTGTTATTTTTGAGGATAAGGTTGGCTGTCTTAAATTTTTTATAATAGATAATTAATTTGATTTTTTTATTCTGATCAATTGGAGTAGTATAGTTCTTTATAATAAGCCTTAGAGAAGATTCGTCTTGTTTGTAATTAATATGCATTTGCTTTTTGTAATAAATGTGTTTTTGATTTTTGCCTGTGTGTTCCTTATCGTTATTACTTGCTTTGGGGAGAAATTGCCTAATTTGGTGGTCTATAAGGTGGTTAGGGAAGCTGTTGCTAATTTGTTTAACGGTATTAAGTTCTTTGAGGAAGAGTAGACGAGACAATGAGTTCTGGTGTGCTCTATTTAGAAAGTTTTTATTACTGCTATTTTGTAACTAAGTGGACGTTCCCTTTTGAAATTCAGATGGCACGAGTTTTTACTGGTGGGTTTTTGTATAATGAAGTAATGAAAGTGTTATTGCTGTGTTCAACGAGGACATCTAAGAATGGAAGTTTGTTTTTTTAGGTAAATTTAAGGACGGAGTTTTTTTCAAATGTGGTCTTAAGTGTCTCTATTTCTTTAATATTATTAGTTAAAATAAAAATATCGTCTACGTAGCGAACATAGATTTTCGGTTTGCGGACCTGTGTAAATATCGTATTTTTTACGTGGGACATGTAATAGTTGGAAAAGCATGGACCGAGTGGATTTCCTATACTAACACCATTAGTTTGGGTGTAAATATTGTCATTATGGTCATAGAATGGAACTTTGGTTGTGCATGCGTGTAGTAATTTTTTTTTTTTTTTTAGGATGGATGGTTTGATGGACGGCAGGGGGAGGGAGTTATTAATATATAATTATTATGAATAAGTTTTCGACGTCAAGGGACGCTATTATACCTTGTTTTTTTTTTGTTTTTTTTTTGTACTTTTTAAAATTTCCAGAAATTCGTGGGTGGATGTGATGCTGTAATTGGTAGGTAGGTACGGAGTGATGATGTCGTTCAAGAATTTTGATAGTTCGTAGATAGGTGTTGGTATCTGGGAAATAATTGGTCGTAGCGGGTATCCTGGTTTATGGGTTTTTATGTTTCCATATAAATATAACGGTTGGTAATCTCCAACTATTTTTTGAATTTTCAGGGAACCGACTTCCGCATTGTGAGCTGTTATTAGTTTGTTGACGGACCTTTTTAAAGTCTCAGTGGAATTTCTTTTCAGTTAGCTGAATTTAGTTCGATCATCGACATTTTTTTTTATTTTTTCCTGGTAATCGGCTTTATTCAGTATGAGGTATGTGTTGGCTTTATCAGCTCGTCTGATGACGATGTCGGGGTTGTTTTTAACTGTTTCGCGGCCTTTTTTAGTTTTCGGGTGAAGATATTACTATGCTGGTTGCAAGGGGATCGGTTCTTCAAGCATTCAGCTTATATATATATATATATATATATATATATATATATATGATCTATAAGACTAAGAGAAAAATAGATAGTGGATGTGCGTGATAAAAAAACACAAATATTGCCTAAAAAACTATAAGTCAGTGTTTTTAAGTTCAGCGTTCAAGATGACAAATCAAGCACATAATATTTTGATGAGGCCCGAAGGAAAACAATACTAAAAAGTATGAATAATGGAAGAAGTGATGAGAAGAACGAGTTTTCAGTGTTGAATTTATGTTACCGATGTAGGGCTGTGGATACATCTAAGAATTCGCAAATTAATGCCTAACATTGCATTTCTTCATATATCTGAAAGTCCATGACTTCATTTATTTGTAATCCTCATAAATGCCGTTAACTGCAAGAGCCCATACACTTACGCACTAGTAAAAAAATTTTCGTATGACTAGTATCACTCTAGGAATTTATCGGAGTAAATTTCCTTTAAACTGATATGAATATACATGTGAATGGAGGAGAGGGGATGCAAAAATTTTAATTATTTTCTAAATATGTGTTATTTCGTTCATTTAATTCTTCTTTTTGTATATTTTTTATCACTTTTGTTATTAATGATCCAACATCGGGATAATATATGCGAGAAACTGAATGTATATTTAATCATGGT
>CAHIKZ030002224.1:6957500-7117500 GCA_903632075.3 Acanthosepion pharaonis | reverse complement strand
CTGTGATTAATCTCATTTTCGTATTTCTGTTTAGCTTAAATATTTTTTCTTTTATTTCCTCCCTTTTCACTGCTATGAATTTCTTTATTTGAAGATTGTTAATTCCTTATTTACCTTACAAATATTACATTGTTTGAATCTTCAAATCAATGGCTCTCCTGCGGTCATAATTTTCAGTTATGATACACAGCCCTCTGAAGATTAACACTTCAACGATGCAACTTTTAGGTGCTTAACAGTATGGTTCTAAAATTCAAAAATTCTACGAACTGAAATATAAAATCATATCATTACTTGCTTTAACTCGGATAAAACAGATATATTTTGCCATTTATTGTCAATGCCAATTCTGTCCGCCACAACTTCTCTGTCTCTCTTCCGCTATCTCGCTATATATATATATATATATATATATATATATATATATATATGTGTGTGTGTGTGTGTGTGTGTGTGTGTGTGAAGCTAATTGAAATGTTACTGCTCATTTTAAAATACTTATGTTTTATTTATTAAATATAATTTTACAGCAAATATATATGAGAGGAAAGCGTTTAGAATGAGGTATTTTTTTAAAATTCGATATGGGTACCAAATGTCTCTACCAGATTCTCAATCTGAAAACGCGACAACTGATTTCATAAGGAACTCTTGTGAATATGGAAGACATAACTTCTTGTATTCCATTTTCAATTTCTTCCAAAGTTTTGGCTTGTTTTAACGGACTTGCTCATTTAACCAGCCCAAAGAAGAAAAGAAAAAAAAATACAGTATGTTTTAAGGACTGCTGACAGACGACTCATGCATAAAATAGCGAGCTACTTTTCAATCCCACTTTATATATATATATATATATATATATATATATATATATATATATATATATATGTATGTACTTTCGGTTCTCACCCGTCGAGGTGCAGTTAAAATGCACTGAAACGAAGTTGCATCATTCTAGTGAGTAAACCTTTTTTGTCTATGATATAATAATAATAATAATAATAATAATAATAATAATAATAAAAAAAAATAGAAAAATTACACCCGATGAACACTTTCGCTTGATAGTGAGGAGGAAAGGTGAGAAAAAATGGTTGGGTATTGATAGGGCTTAGAGATTAGTGGTTAGTAGTGGTCCAGTGTAATTTCTCCATTCGGGGAGAGGATTTTCGTCCTGATGAGATGAACATTTCGGTGTTCACGAAATAAACATTATGAACAAAATGGCTAATTAAAGTCTTCGTCTTCTTAATATCATCATAATGCTCTGTTAGTCTACATTGTGCTCTACTTGGATTTATATCCTCCTCGGAATTATCCCTTCCAGTCACAAACTGTTTATATATATATATATATATATATATATATATATATATATATATATATTGCTCATTGTGTGCTGGCGTTAATAAAATATTACTCGACATTATATATCAGAGCTATAAATTATACATTAATATTAAATATACATTTTTTCTCGTTGAGAATTGAGTCTCTATCTTCAGCACCAGATCAAGTTTAGCAATTAGATGAGTGGTTTTGCTTCAGGAATGTCTAGTACGTAGTTTCATGAGCCGATCAAAATAATATGTTCACTCTTGATGGATTTTTGTATTCTCTTTTATTTCTCAATTTTGCCATATTTATTATGATTAATTTCTCTTCTAAGCAGAGTTTGCACTTTCTGGTGTTCCTATGATGTGGGGTTTCTCTTTTTATAATTTCACATCTGATTATCGTAGAGATGTCATTTCATTTTTGGCTCCATATGTATTTTGAAATTTTTTTTCTATTTTTCCGTTTTAAAATGTTTTGTGGTTGTTGAATCTTTCTTTGAGCGTTGTTTCTATTGGTCCAATGTAGATTTTTTCGTCCGTGTTAGTGGTATTTTTACAGTGATATTGTATATTATATTGTTTTTTCGACATTTATTGTTAAGTCAGAGCTGTCTTTGTTTCAACAATAGCATATTTGGTGTTATATTGGTTTGTGTAGTTGTTGCCAATCTTTATTTATTGTGTTTATTTTCTATTTTCTAGATGTTCATCCAGATATAACTAATTTTGACTGACTGTGTTTTGGTTATGATTTTTCAGAGTTTGTTGTTTTGGGTGAAATCTTTTTCAATTACATGGAAAGATATTTCCAATTTTTGTTTAATTGTATTATTGTAGAGTTGATTACATTTTGATTTGTCGGTCGTTTTTGTTTGGTTTGTTTAAATTTACGTATATTCTGCCTGTTGTGAATCCCGAGGGTTTGAATGTTTTTAGTATTTGTATTTTTTTATTTTCCGTGTTTCTATCAGAGTTCCTTA
This sequence comes from Acanthosepion pharaonis, assembly GCA_903632075.3. NCBI lineage: Eukaryota > Metazoa > Mollusca > Cephalopoda > Sepiida > Sepiidae > Acanthosepion > Acanthosepion pharaonis. The sequence continues at coordinate 7,115,183 of CAHIKZ030002224.1, read as the reverse complement.
GGTTTATTAAGCTGTCGTCTCTGTATAGGCCTATATCTTTTTATTGACAATACTTTCTAGAATTTTAATGATATATATGCTACTTAATTCGCATGTATATCTGCGCCGGCCTAGCTGCAGATTGTTATGAAAAAGATGTAATAATTACTATTGGTGTTGCATTTTTTCGACCATACTTTGTTTCTGTGGGATAATGTGGACTTTCTACAGCATTTGAAGATGTTTGATATATATATATATATATATATATATATATATATATATATATGTGTGTGTGTGTGTGTGTGTGTGTGTGTGTGTGTGTGTGTGTGTGTGTGTGTGTGAACATTTTTATTAATAAAATGTTACCCTAAAAGGTATTTCAGCTCTGTTATGAATTAAAAAGTTTCCTATATGATGCTGGATCAATAATATTAATATTCGCCGCTTAGTTAAGTACATTGGTAAGGAATGAGATTATGTCGGAAAAAATTGTGATTTAAGAAATATTTTTCTCTACAATTCTGCGGACTAAGAGATGTGGCGAAGTATGTGTCGATGTTAATTTCAATATGTATTTCCATGTATTCATACACATTTATATATATATATATATATATATATATATATATATATATATATATATATATATATATATATATATATATATGTATTTCGACATTTCTACGTACATTGCAACTATATTTATACGTATATGTATAAACATATGCCAAAAACAACATGAGACAACACGCAACTATTATATATATATATATATATATATATATGTGTGTGTATATGGGTGGGTGGGGTGCATGTATGTATTCGTGTGTGTAGGTATATATAGTGAAGAAGTAGGAATACTTAAAAAATATACGATGGAAACTATCGAAGAATCTGATTCTCTCACTAAAACTTTTACATCCATCCAATATGCATAAATGGAAACGCGCAACACCTTGTGCGTGTTTCGTTATCTCTCTCCCCTATCTATCTATCTATCTATCTATCTATCTATCTATCTATATATATATATATATATATATATATATATATAGAGAGAGAGAGAGAGAGAGAAAGAGAGAGAGAAATAGAGATAGATAGATAGAGAGAGAGAGAGAGAGAAAGCACTTATAAATGTGTATCTGTGTGCATCAAATGATGTACTGGGTCAATCTTTTACCGAAGACAATAATTTTAATATTGAGAAAAGAAGAAAAAGCGGATAAGATAGTGAATGGTACAGAGAGAGAGAGAGAGAGAGAGAGAGAAAGAGAGAGAGATAAATAGAGAGAGTGTGTATGTATGTTTGGGTGTGATAGAGAGACAGTGAAAGTGAAAGAATGAAAGAGATGTATTTCTTAATGCGAGGTGAAAGACTAAACTAATCCGATTGTGTGTCAAACGGGATATTATATTCAGTTCGTTTCAGCTGGGATTTAGAAATATTTTGACAGCATCTTCATCTTTCCAGATTTAATTTGCCCACCATTTTCATATAAAAAACATTCAGAACGAAAAACTGTATTGATTTTGGATGTAGACAAAAGCCTCTTCGAAAAGCGTATGGCCCATAAAAGAGGCAATCAGTCGTACCTTTAAGAGAGCTAATAAAATTGAATAGTTCAATAGCAGGCAATGAATTGATCGACGGCGATAAGCCAGATCGACGCCTTTTTGTCTGTCATACATAAACGGCTACGCCAACGATCATTAACTTTATCTGTTTTCTTGACAAGAGTCGGACTTCTTTTCTATGGCCCTTCTATTCCGGGATAGTCGTTTATGCATAGATATGCCTGCGTATTAGGAAATGTATCACTAATGTATCTTTTCCTACATGGATCAATTTTTGTTGACAACAAAATGCTATTGATTAATAATACGTTTTATTGCAAATTCATAAAGACCGTGTGATTCAACTTGGATTCTATTCAAAAATGTGAAACTTAATTTATTTAAATTAATGTTTCATTAATTACTGTTTATGTCCAAACAATATGCATCTTTCAAATATTTATTATAATTCAAAGAACATGGGTATAATTTTAAATTGGCGCAGGGTAATCATTCTACATTAATTTCTCTATATTTACCCTTGTGTTTTGCCTTAGCTTAATCAATATTATGATGTACATGATTTTATTCCGTCCTAGGTATAACGATAAACTACATCCGTGTCCCGGTTAAGACGATAAAATACGTCCAACAGCAAGTCCTCTGATCAAGAAGCTTTGAGGAGCGTGGACCCACCTATCAATTGTGGGTGTTCCCAAGTCCATCCTGACCCGGAGTGATAGCACCTGTTAAGGCCCCAACAATGGGAAAATAGTTAACCCCAAACTGGAGTCAAAACATTATGAAAGCGTAAAAATAGGTCTTAACACTAGCAATACATTTTTGAAGATAATAAATATTATCAGCAAGACATTTTTGTAGAAAAAGTCCTTACCAGCAACACATTTTAGAAAAAAATATTAGCAGCAATAAAACAAAAAAAAAACAAACAACAAAAAAATTCTTGGTATTAAATAACCCATTGAGGTTGATATGCCGTAAAACAAACCAAACCAAACCATAATTTTATTCATCAATTCTGTGTTACAAGGATTTAATTCAAAACGCAGTTTAATATTTTATAACGTTTGAGTCTGCCACGAAATATCCCCTAGACAAGTGAATGACATTTTGTAGCTTCATGTCAAATAGGAATTAAATATCTCAAGAGCGAATATTCAGATTTCATTTATTTAGGATAAAGCCAATGAGTATTTAATTTTTAAGGCTGAACTCATGTCATAATTTGCGTCTATGGAAGGAAGAAGAAATAAAAATCTGTCTGAATATTTCTGGCTTCTTTTCAAACACTGAGTATGTATTGATATAAAATGTCTCACAGCTTGACTATATTTCATTAATTCAGATAGAAGTGATGTATATAATTTGTTGAAAAGATGAAGGTTACTTCACCATAAAACTTCCGACATTTTTTATATGAGTAGCTAAAAATATATGAGAACCCCGTCAACCGATAATGCATATTTCACCAGTGCATTTACTCGGAGTCGAGATAAGCATGTCGGAAATTTTGCTAAATAATATTCCCAAAGAGCAAGGGAAGTAATTAGCTAACTTCGTCTATTGTAGAGAGAAAGTGTAAAATACTTACATTAACAGAAATACGTCGATATCTGCTAAATATGATATGAAAAATCAGATTAAATAAAGCACGATTTTTTTTTAATCACATAATTTCATAGCAATATATAATTTACTTATTTTATTTCTTTTTACTTGATGTATTTTCTGTAAATTTATGAATCACCCATTATTTTTTTAATCATTTAACCCAAACGACGGCACTAGCAAAGTTGCATGCGGTTTCTGAGTATGAGAGAATATGAAAAAAATAAAACGACTTTTATCGAGAGAGAATAATAAATAAGAATTAAGAAGAAAAATATAACGATTGGCACTGCATTGAAATGTTTGAAGATCAAATTTACTAAACAAGCTGTTACTATAGAACATACGGTTATATCTTGTCATTTCAACTGTAAAATGATAAGAACTTGCTTCCAGTCTAGTAATGCGCTTAAATTCATACAGTCTAACATAGAGAAAAGTAATATTATTTTGAAAATAAAAAAAAATGGCACAAGGCCAAAACAGGTAATGTGGGATGCCTGATCTTCAGTCTGTCTTAACTGAAACTTAGCTACCCACGAATACTGACCCAAACATACCACAGCATTCCTTACTGCCCAAAGAAAAAACCAACACAAAAGATAAAAACACGTTCTTACTTCAGCCACCATAATAAGTTAAAGACTCTATGAAGTTCTAACGAGTTCCCATCTATACGATATGTCTGTCGAGGTGAGAAATAAAATTAATAACATAGAGGAAACTTATTCAAAACAATTATCATAAAAATATTTATAGAAATGCACAGGGAAGCTAAATAACAGCGGTTGGAAATAATTTATAAATAAGAGAAGCACCTGACCATATAAGGCAGCAATATTAAAATCATGGACGAATGGTAGACTTATACATATGTAAGATAGATTCTAGTGATAAAATTGTATAGCAGGACACTGGTAATGAACGTTCCGAGCAGCACAGCTAGCAATTCACTTAATATAATATTTCTCATCAGGGGAAAGCGAAAGGTGTCACTAACCTGTAAGTTAGCATTACCCATGATAAGTGAAGAAGGGTTCTCTCAAAAAAATTAATTGGAGAAGTTTCATTTTCGAGGTGTCAAAATTAAGTATCCATTTCTTGCACCACTATAACTAGGTTTTCCATCATTTCCAGAGATAAATTTCCTATTTTAATTCTTGACTGTTTCTGTGGGAATTTTTGTCTCAGGAATGTCCATAATTTACATTCATACTGATATCCTCATCATTGTAATTATTACCATATTTTTTTCTCTGTAGGCTTCTCCAAAATAATAACCAAGAGAATTTCTTTTTGTGCATTTACTGTCATAGTGATTGTAAATTCAGCCCTTACGCGGAGAAGTACAAAACTAAACTTAATTGTAGCAAAACTATCCATAACTAAGCAGTACTGCAAAATACTTCTCTGGCCCTTGTCGACAGTGGAACTCCTTTTATCTTACTTGTTTCTCTGACGAATATAATATTAAAAGAAATAAATAAATGTAATGTCAATCGACATCTTCTGATGTCTTGACCCCGGGTCTTCTTTGTATCCTTTACTTTATCGCCCCTATAGTCTAGTATTTTCTTTGTTTTCACTCTCTGTAACCCTTTGCGTAGTAGGGAAACTCCAAGCTTACTTGAAGTGAAATGAATATAAAAAATAAATCTAAAGAGAAAACAATACTTGATAACCTTTGAAATTGAGAGCAAAATATGAATAATATGCCACAAAAAAGGAAAAAAAATGTTTTCAGTTTGAAATTTCTTGAAAGTTGTCCGGATCCTCAGACATATGAAGAAAGATGAATCGCAGAACGGTCTAAAGGCTGTGATGATTAAAAAAAAAAGAGGCGGGGATAAGTCCATGTGTAATAAATTTGTTCCGAAGCCAAAAGTTTTAAACTTTAAGGATGAAACACACTTTTCCACTCCCACTCTGAAACGAATAGTGATAGTAAGAGGGTGAAGTAGACATCTCAAGATGAATCATAGATTGGTGTGTATGGAAAGCGAAGGTCAAATTTATGGAAGTAAATATACTGTAACGAGAGGAGAGCTAGGAAAGAAAGATTTATTTTCCACTTTTACGTCTCTCCCGTTATGGCCATTGTTATATCGCTGCTATAATAACACCGTATTTCACGGACGGAATGACTGAATGAAACAAAAACAAAAACAAAACATGACAAATATGCTTTCTTCGGAAGAGAGATTTTATATTATTAATACATACACAAAACCATATATATATAAATATATTAAGAAATGGACAAAGTCCGACAATTTATTTATTAAAGACATTTTTATGTTTAACGTTCTTTTTATAGATACAAGTATTTAAGTAAATGCTCTGTTTATAATAAATATATATATATATATATATATATATATATATATATATATATATATATATATATATATATATATATATATATATATATATATACAACGAAAATCATGGTAATCCGTATGGATAATCACAAGGAGGATGAAACTTGAGAGCTCAATATTAATTCAATGGTAATAATTTATTTCACCAGAGAATTTCATTTTTCTCTGGATGTTCAGACTTCACTTTCAAAAGGTGAAAAGAAAAATGAATTTAAAATTTACACTTTTGACGGGCAGTATTAAGCTTATATAAGTTGACATAGAAGGTTGTGACGAATGGTATAAGAGACATGGTCGAGATTAGAGAGGGGAGGGAGAGTTTTAAAATATGTTATTATATTTTCTATATTTCTTTGAATATTGAAATTGCTAACCGGCATTAAATTTATTTTCTTTGTGGAATTTGTATACATTTAAATTACTATCAAACGTTAAATTCTGTTTTTATCTAAATTGCTAAAGCTATACGACCCCTCTTCTTCCTCCAAAAAACCCTACGTACATCTCTTATCTCTTTACATCCTCCTTTTTTTCATTTTCCCTTTTTTGTCCTTTTCCTTTTCCCATATCATTTTCGTTGAGTTGACCGATTAAATAGATCAATGCCTGACCCTTACACCCTCCTTCCACAATATTAAGTATTATAATAAAAGGAAATATAAACACAAATTTTAAAATTCTCCCTTCGCTCTCTAAACTCGACCATGTCTCTCATACCATTCCTCACCACCTTCTATGTCAACATATATAAGCTTAATACTGCCCGTCAAAAGTGTAAATTTTAAATTCATTTTTCGTTTCACCTTTTGAAAGTGAAGTCTGAAGATCCAGAGAAAAATAAAATTGTCTGTTGAAATAAATTATTACAAATGGAGCCGTAAAGTGGTCTGTTTTTCTTTAAATTAATATATATATATATATATATATATGTCCCACGCAGAGAACACTGTATCATATATATCTACACAGCAAAACATGGAATAAAGAGAAGCATAATGGAAATTTCTTAAATATAATTCGGAGATATTACTGACCTAAAAAAACATTTTTATCACTCCATATTAAAAGGGGCTGAATTTCTCTATGTACCAAATGGAAACGGCACCATGTGTATTAAGCTGCTGGGGAAGGCAAATTATGCGTCAGCATGTGCCCTTTGGCCCAGGCTACAAGAAACCAAATTTCTCGTTTGGTTGCTGTCCACGAAATGAAAAATTACTGCGGCTTTGGTCACTGTATGGAGTGAAGTCACGAAGCGGCCGTCATGTGACCCACGTGACTTATCTCCACCAAAAGGAGATAAACGCCTTCTGCATATTTACAATACTATGTATATGTTATATTGTCAGAATTTGTTAGCCATATTTCGTATAACATATTGTGTATATATTTACAATAATCTATTGGTGTGAGATTACATTTTTCAGCAAGAGTTGTGTTCGTCACAAAGTAAATAATAATATATAGAATAATAAATTAATAATTATTTTTTATTCATAGAAATTTAGCGATTTTTAGGTGTAGCCAGAAAGGCATAGCTTCAAAAGAGGAAAAATAGATTGCAATGGTATTGAATGAAATCACAAATAGGGACAAGAAATCGCGTTGAGCAAAGATTACAAAACAACTGAAAAGAAATATTGGTAAGATGAGAACAAGAAAAATGTTTTCATGAATGGTACTTTAAAGGATTAAAGGAAAAATGTTATGGGGTCCACCCCTTTTTCATACAAGTGGACTCGCCCAGTGTGTACTTGTACTGCTGCTGGTGAATACCGGGGAGTACAAGACGAAGATACAAAGATAGAGTAATAGAGAGAGTAAGAGTGTGAGTCACAGTTGCGTCCTACTTCGATACTGAATTTCCCAGACTGTATATATATTATTATTGCTACTAACCGCATTTCTGGATCTACTAACCGTATTACCAATTGTATTATTACGTCAATACATTTATTTGCTATATTTCATTCCTGCGTTTGTCATTCATTTTGAGACCGGATTTAATCAACAAAAAACAAAGATGGCCACGAAAAGAAAAGGGGGTTACAAAAAAGAGTGTTGTTGCCACGAAAGAAAGACAGAATGATATTAAGGACTTTGGTTAAAAATACAGAAAAATAACAGACATTCCAAATTTAAATAAATATAACAAAGAAATTAAGAAATGCGTGAAAATAACTTTCTTAACATCAGATTATAATGAAGAATTTAAAACTATAGAAGTATCATTATATTTTATATCATTACTGATATATATATATATATATATATATATATATATATATATATATATATATATATATATATATATATATATATCATGGAAATATAAATACAGGAAAATTATATGAAAATATAAATACATAAATATTACTTGCAAGATTAGTCCTGAAATTATAACTATTTATATACAATTATGTTATATATTACTTAAATATACCATACTTTTTATTCTATTTTTATATACATATTATTATTATTATTATTATTATTATTATTATTATTATTATTATAAAATAGATCTATTAAAATAATTATTTATATAACTATCATTATTATTGAACGAATCTACCAATCATTAGATTGGAATGGTGAATTTCGACTTCTTCCTTTAGTTGTACCCAGGGGTTGGCACGATGGGTCCTCTTCACAAGTTGATGAGTTAAGGTTTTTCAGACAGGATGTTTTATTTATATACAATTTTTCTAATCAAATCGCGAAATGAATGTTGATTTCACTGCCACTCTTCTGAATCATTTGTATTAAAGCGGGTGTCAACCAGTGCTCTACCCTTTGACCTACTTTGTTTTTAATTATCACCAACGACCTTTCAAATGTCATCTGTTCAAGACTCTTTATCTATGCTGATGACACAACAATTACTTTATTATTATTAAATCTGATAGGTTCGATAAGGTCAAAGAAGCACCTGATCAAAAAATGGTATTTATAAATTGTTAACCCAGTTAACAACTAACTGAATGTCATTTTTGGTAATAAAAACTTTGTTTTAATGCTACCAAAAAAAAAAAACGATCTCTTTGATCATCTTAGAGATTTTTTTTCTGCCTTGCATTATCATGAGTGATGATGCAAGCGAGTAACTTCTCGGTCATTCCACTGGTATGATGTGGGACGTCTGGATCGAATGTATCGATAAGTCTTCTGGTAATTAATTGATTCACTGTGACATTCTAGACAATTTTTCCGCAATAATCTTTGATAGAAACTTATAATCTACCATTTGACTGTGCATTGAATATTGCTGCAATATCTGGACTGGTGCTTTTGATAGGTAATATGTATCTAGTGAACTTGATAAAAAATCAATTAATAATCTACAATGTTATCGGGTCCTGTTCTTGTGTCTCGGCTTCAGTCACTTTCCCAACACCGTAATAGAACTTTTCTTTGAATTTTCTATAAATATATTCATGTTGTTCGGATAGAATTTCTTCTTTGGTATCTCAGCCACGAAATTAAACGCAGTACTAGATTGGCAGGTAGGTCTCTCATTTTCAATACTGAAATTGCTTGGTGTAAATTTATGTTCTATGCTATCTGTTTATTCTCTTTCTATTTCTGACTTTCATGTCAACTACGAATTTCAAATATATACAGAGTGCAGCTGATATTTGAGGACAGATTTTATGTATTAGTAAAAAGCTCGCTGAACAAATGAATATAATTATATTTGATTACAAATAAGGAAACATGAAATTTAGCTAACTAGTATTTAATTTTATTCAATAAAACCATTACTAGTATCAACAACTACCTGTACCCGAGGTCGAAATCGGCTGCTAATTCTGATTAATTGGCCCTTATTTATGTCAGACATTACTCGAACTATTGCAGCTTTAAGAGAGTCTTTGGTGTTATGAGGCTGGAGATTAACCTCTTTCTCAACAACGCTCCACCCATAATATTCTAGTGGATTCAGATCTGGAGAGTTAGGAGGCCAAATGTTGGGTGTGATGGGGTCGTACAAATGATCAGCTATCCATTCTTGTCTTAGTACAGCCTTGGGGGATGGATTAGTAAGGCCTGCCGTTGCATATGTTGCTAATCCACTGATTGACAACTTGTTCTAGAACATCAATGTAAGCAGCAGCATTTACTTTAAGACCTTGTGGAAAAACGTGTTGAGTTATAACATGTCCTTCATTGCTAACGACACCCAATACCATAACACTTGAAGGAAATTTTTTTTACGCATCACTCTTTGCACCTCAGAAGGATGTGAACAAAGCCATCTGTCATTTCTCCAGTTACGTATTTGTCGTTGATCAAAATTTTCGTCGTCTGAGAAAAAAACAAATTACAACAGTTTCTGAAGGATTTTTAAGTTTGTTTAAAAGCCTTTTAGATCTGTTTGAACAGATTCCATTTGTTTTTTCACACATAAATTGACCTCTCTTCATCACGTAGGACTTGTATCGAATGTCTTCATGAACACTCCTTCTGATTGTTTTTTCAGACACATGCAGCTTTTTGGCAATTGACCTCATTGATTGACCTCGGTTTTCATCAATTGTCTGCATGACTTTCTGAATAAATTCGGATGTTCTCACTTTATCAGAAAGTGCAGAATGTGTTTTACGTTTTGATACAGACATTGGGGAACTGTCAGCGTCTTCTAACTCTTTTCGTATTTTGTGGACAAACGATCTTGCAACTCTGAGGAAACGTGCAATATCAAAATCGCTATGATCAACCTTTAATGCCACAATCACAGCATGCCTTTTCATTTCCGTTGTTATCATAAGGTTTGCTATTCTTGGTTCCTGAAAAATCAAAGTGTTAGACGTTAGGGGGAAGTAGTATTAATCTTAAATCTGTATGTCCTCAAATACCAGCCGCACCATGTAAGTGCAAGACCTATTAGAATTCCTTTTTGAACTCGTTCTTTTATTGCCCTCTCCCCTCAATCATCTTTTTTCATATTATTTCACAATCTATAACACTATGCATCATAGTGGTATTATCACCTTATTTGTGTTTAAATGTTTAAAGACTAAAATAAATAAAACCCAGTTACAGAGATCTGTTCTCTGTGATATACTTTGTTATGTAAAGAGTCCATCAAGACAAAATATTTAGAAGAAGGATTAGTACATTATGCATTTGTTATAAACAATAAGGTTATTGTTTATTTCGAAGCTGAAGATTGTTTCATGAAATATATACAGAAATATGGTAAATTATTTGAAGATATATATATTTTTTTAAGCATTTAATCCCAAGCAAGGCGGGAAGCCACTAGGACGCAAGGTGTTACAGAAAATTTGGAGCAATATCAGATAGGAGGGATACAAGAAAGGATGAGGAGAAAAGTAGTGGATAGATCAAGGCAATTGAAGATGTCGATTGACATTACATTTGAATAACTGGAGATTATAGCTCTCAGGGAAACTGGAATAGGGAAGGGAGTGCCACAGGCAAGAGGTGCAGGAAGCTATTGGAGTAGAAGAGACATCTACATTTAGTAGTTTCGACAGTGAAAGGGTGAGAGCGGGATACCAGCCTCGTAGGGCGCTTGAACTCATGAAGTCTGGGAACCAGCGAATGCAGCTCCTCGGAGCAATTACCATGAAAGTATTTGTAAAACAGACAGAGAGAGGCTACGGTGTGTCTGTGAGAGAGTGACTGTAGATGAGATGCCAGAACAGGGCCAATTATATTGCATATGCGCCTGTGGAGCCTATCAAGAACCCCGAGGCAAGCAGAAGGGCCTCCGGACCATATATGGCAGCAATATTCCATGCAAGGGCGAATTGTTGATTTAAACATATTCATATTGTTCTGATAGACTTTCCTCTTTGGTATCTCAGCCACGAAATTAAACGCAGTACTAGATTGGCAGGTAGGTATCACAATTTCAATACTGAAATTTCTTGGTGTAAATTTATGTTCTATGCTGTGTTTTCTCTCATATTTTTAGCTTACAGAACTCTCTTCCTATTTCTGACATTTATGTCCACTCCTAACTTCAAATAAATAAGTGCAAGATCTACTAGAGCCTCTTCTTGAACCCGTTCGTTTATTGTACTCACTCCTCAAAAATCTTTTTTCAGATTATTTCACAATCCGTAGCACTGTGCATTCTAGTGGCATTATGACCATACTTGTGTTTAAATGATTAAAAAAATCAAATAAATAAAACTAAATTACATAGATCTTTTCACTGTGATAGACTTGGTTTCCATCGTGTAAAGAATCCATCAAAACTAAATAGAAGACAAAGTATTTTAGAAGAAGGATTAATACTTTACGCACTTATCTTATTGTTTCCTTCGAAGCTGATGATTCTTTCATTGAATATATACAGAAATATGGTAAATTATTCGACAGAATATATGATGCACCTCTTTTATTTAATATGTTAATATTAACTATATTTCGTTGTATTCATTTAATTTCATATAGTGAGTTCGTTCATAGAGGATAGATAATATTTGAGAGTATTGTTTTATTTTTAATTCAAAAATGTTTTACAATATCGTATTAAAAATTGCAAGAAAGAAAACAATTTCGAACGCTGAGGCAATTAATAAATGTTTATACCAAACTCTTTTTAAATAAGTAATTGAAAAAAAAGTCACAGGTAATTTTTAATGTAGAATGTCTATATAAAATGGATTGATATATATATATATATATATATATATATATATATATATATATATATATATATAACAATCTGTTTAACAAAACATACAAGGCATGAATCACTTATTCGTAAATTTATTTTTGTGTAATATAGTAGGATGTCTGAAACTATATCGAATCAAAGTGTAGTTGCATATCAAATGAAAACGTGCAATAACGCGAAGTATAATGATACATATTATCTATAGGATTAATTGCATGTGTGATTAATGATGCTTCATTCAAAGAGAAAAGATGGAGAATTTACATGTTCCATACAAATTGAGAGTAATTAGATGATACGAAATCTTTCAGTCGCTAAAATTTTTCAAAATAATTATCTTTCAATCGCGACATAATTACATCAATCAAAATGTGTTATAATTTTATTCGAGATGTTAACGAACACGAGATGAATGGATTATTTTGTTTCTCCGTTGAAACTTCTGATAATGTTTTTATTTCTGTTCTATCCGCTGTAAATACAGCTAACATCAGAGACATGACGACAGACATCTTACGTATGGAGGAAATTGCAGTCAGTATGGGGAGCATTTCATAGAGAGCCACTCAAGGCGCGTATATAAGTAACGTTTGTGTTTAGAATCCTAAAAAAAAGAACAGATTATGGAATCACGGTAAAATGGGACACAATCACTGTATGGCTAAATATAGTGAAGAAGAGGCGGGAAAATAATTGTGGTTGAACAGATAGTGTCCTATATTTGGGTCGTTAGTAGAACAGTGTCAAAAGCTGATGTAATTTCCATGCAATAGATAATGTCTTTGAAGTATTGAGCGTAGATAGAGTTTGTCGTAAATTGCTGTTTGCCAAACTCGGGAATTTCTGCAGAGTTACCTAACGATTCTTGCCTTTGAGGTTTGACGTCGACATCTAAAGTCATTGCTAAAATATAGTTCCAGACGCAAAGTAAAATTACGCCCATATGTAGTACCATAAGTCTGTCTTCCTTTATATATATATATATATATATATATATATATATATATACATACATATATATATACATATATACATATATATATACATATATATATATATATATACATATATATATATATATAAATATATATATATATATATATATATATATATATATATATATATATATATATATGAATATATGTGTGTGTAGATGAACATGTATACGTATATCAATTCATCTCTGTATGTATATAATATTTTAACTTCCATTGTCTAACGATTTCATTGATGTCTCTCTCTTCCTCTCTGTCTCTCAATATGAAGTGTATCAGTCTCACATAGAGTGCAAACGTAGTATGTAACTTTATTTCTCACACTGTAGATCGACTTTAATTGTTTTCATTGTCACGCTGTAACATCGAGGAGGGGAAATCAATGTTGCATTTTTCTAATCAAAGAAAGAAGGCAGATAAAAAAAAAAAATATTTTTCTTGAATACAAAAGGCAGTTACAACTCAAAACAAACTGAAATTTCCAGTTGTCTTTATATATAAACTATCATTAGTATTGTGGAATTTTTTGGTGTTCTTAATTCATGTGAAATTAAGGACACATAAATCAACACCTATTGCTCACTCTTATTTTCACGATTTGTCTTTGATCTTAAAACTACCCATATATATATATATATATATATATATATATATATACAAACACATCCATCTATCTCCGTCTTTTCATCATCTGTCTTTCTGTCTATCTATATTTCTGTCTATCTTCGTCTTTCATTATCTATCTATCTATCTATCTATTTCATGTTTCAAAATTTTAAACTATTACAGGTGAAAGTAGAAGAGATTAGATGTTAAAGTTAATATACCGAACTAGATTGAAATTTGAACAGCCAACCATTGCACCTCCGTATATATATATATATATATATATATATATATATATATATATATATATATAATATATATATATATATATATATATAATGTAATTGAAAGTAAACCAGACAAGTTTATGGTCCGTAATGTTATAATTTATTTCCCCAGGGATCTTTTTCCTCCCTGGATCATCAAACCTTCCTTCCAATTATGAAAAATGAATTTAACTTTACACTGTTGGAGGGTCGTATTCAGCCGATGTAAGGTGAGAGACAGGGTGTAACAAACATGGTCGAAATGATAGAGGGAATGGAGATGCTTTTAAATTTCATTTTATTACAATACTTAATAGAGATGAATCTGTGTTATGATCAGACATTGAACTATTCAACAGGTCAACTCAGCAAAAATGATGTAAAAACAGAGAAAAAAAGAAAGAAAAGGGTAGGAGTAAAGTTGTAAGAAGTAAGAAATGGACTTAAGGTTTTGAAAGAAGGACAGAAAGAAAGGGGTATTAACAAGTGGAGAGAGAAATTGAGAAAAATTTGTATATATATATATATATATATATATATATATATGTTTTAGAAGAGTGCATTGAGTAGAGATTGATCAGGTCATTTTAGTTTCTAGCCTTTGTGCAAACGTCAAAATTGTGTTCGTTATTATTTCTGTGTAACATGATATCTAGAAAAGGAAGAGCGTAGTTAGTTTCCGTTTTAAAAGTGAAGTCTATTGTAGGTTCAACGTTCTTCTTAAATCTTCTCAACCACCTTAACAACGAACTGAAAGCCCAGCAACCACCTACATTGACCAGCCGTTATGACGCTGAATGACTTGCAAATGACCTTGCGACCTTGATGTAGAGGCCGTGAGGGCTGGCGTGATAGACTCATGAATATCCGAGCTAACGAACCCGAATAAAAATCAATAATTTATATATTTTTATGACTTTCTCATATATGTATATATTATAGCTGGCCACTCGTATTCACGGATATCCTTCTATTAGGGCGGCTCGCCAACCCCATATTGCAGAAACTTTCCCAGGCGCATTTTGCTTATTCAAAACTCAGAGAGCACACCTGATTTATATACTACAACTATGCTGATGAGACCATAGTTACAGTTGCTGGGAAAGAGAGTGTAACCAACAATTTGAACAATGCACGCTCAAGCCCTCGTCGGCCGCAAGGTGATTTGTGTACCCAATTTCACATACAAGACTTGGGTCAACCCATGGTATGTTTTAGAGGCACTTCCGAAAGGTACTGCACGCTGGAATCGACCCTTCCAGTACGATAATATCAGGAAGTCTCTTCCTGACAAATCGATCATGGTGAAATTTCTTATATATACATACATACATACGTATATATATATATATATATATATATATATATATATATATATATATATATATATATATATAGATAGATATGGGCCGGCGTTGCCTATGCTGATTCAAAAATCGTACGACTCATACAGCAATCGCTATCACTTGACTTAAAATATTTTTGCCCTTCCTTGCTGGTGTTGCTACATGCCTTAATTCTTGCACACTGCAAATTTTTTCTAAGCTCTATACTGAACATTAAATCTGTTACGAAAAAATAACTAAACATAATGAACGCAAAACGATCAGCTTTAAAAAAGGACTCGTAACTTGAAAAAACGAATAAAAAAAGAAGGTTAAAAACAAATACTTTTTTCACACCCAAACAAGTTCTGCGGAATCAGAATCAACGTTGATTTTAAGCAAGCGAATGAGCCAATTGGATTAAAGTGCCATGCGGAGTTAAATTTTTTTCCACTTGTGACCAATGCAGCTATCGAATTTTTTTGGAAGCTAGCATGCTAGTTAACATTCGTGTCAGTCAGCTATTGGCTCTCACTCTGTCCAGTACAAAATAGCCGCAAACTACATGAAAACTGCTGTAGAAGCATGAAAAAATCGATAATTTCCACTATCGATGAGAGTTGGGAAATGCAAGGTCGGTTTTGGCCTTCCCGCTAACATGGAGCATGTGCATGTAAATTTTGGTGCAAATCCGACGAAAATTGCGGCCGTGCATTCGTCACACACACGCACACACACACACACACACACACACGCAGACACACCCTGCCTTTTATATATATATATATATATATATATATATATATATATATATATGGGGGGTATTTGAATAGGAAACGAAACAGATATAATATCTTTGACGAGAATTAATTTGCTGAAAGGCACAATTCATTTCTTGATCGTCCAAAGTTCTTCATGATCCCGTCGGTCTAAAATACGTCGGATCTAACGCCGGCTCCCTCTGCCCAGCGGCACGAAGTTTGGAATCCTTTATGAGAACGCATGTTTTTCTCAAATATAATTCCTCGAATATTCAGAACTCCTATTTCAAATAAGAAAAAAGAACGTTTGTATTAATACGCGTGGGCACCTGACACCCCCCCAAAAAACACACACACACACACACATATCTATATATATATATATATATATATATATATATATATATATATATATATATATATATATAAAATGGTCTGCGTTTGCTTCTTATGAAATCTAAAACATATAGGGTTTTTTATAAAACAAGGGAAAACCAAAGTGTACCAATATAATTAGTAAGTTAATCCGTTTTTAAATATCAATTATTGATCTTATGACAGAAATGAAGTACGGAGAGAGAGGTTACCAGCTCGGAATTTTCGGACACGCCTGTGTCCGTCATCTACGGACCGAGGAATAAACAGAAAAATAGGATTTTTTTGTAGATGTTGTTTTTCCCATTGGGAATCGTATTGTCTGCAACATCTGGCTGTCTATTCGATGTGCGAAACTTTTTATAAAAATAAACATACATTTAAAATTTTGATCAGTGTAAAAGCAGTAGGCAGGTCTTTTATTACTAGTGTGCGGTGGGTGAGATTTTAAACATAGATGAAGAGAGTTATAGTTTGGGGAGAAGGAATGGTGTTTCACGTGTCGCAAACTAAAACCAAATATTGTCGGACCAACTTGTCAAGTGTAGAACGATAAACTGTTGTTAGAATGGGATATGATGGAAAAAACAATAAGTGAGTAAAATACCGAATATATTATAAACATTTTTAAATGAAATTAAATGAAAAGAAAAACTGAAGAAACAAAAAAATGGAGAAAAATTTTGAATTCTATTATTAACAAAAACGTGGTACAGAAAAATTTTAAAAAAATACATAATTAAACATAAGCTACTATGGAAACATATGAATCTCAATACACGTAAAGATATAAATACATGTACAATATTAATATGTATCTACACTAACCAACACATACATAAGCATATATCTAAAAGATCCATAGTGATAGAATCAATGATGGTATAAAAGAGGGTGATTGGAAAGTAGCCCTCAGTGCATAGGGCAATATTTCCATTACTAAATAGTGCGTTAAGAGGGAAATCATACATGTTAGAACATAAAAATAATGTATGTAGGTCGGGTGATGGCTGTTAAAATTGAGATTTAAAATGTGGATAGAGGGCTTACATATCTGAGGAGTGGGGTTGTTGATAATGCTTTCCCTCGTGGAAATTATACCAAGTTAACCCAAATTCCTGTTTAGTCCCTCTATGTGGGAATTTACTTTTAAGATATGCTTCAACTCCGATCTAAGTCCGTCCTCTTGACTACCGAAAAAAAAACGCTAAATGCACGCACCCGGTATCGTCGATGGTATGACCAGGTCGGTTGAAGTGCACAGAGAATGAAATTTGTTGTTGTCCATCATGTTTTTGTTCTGGTGTTGAACCGTAAAATGAACTCTGATGTTTTTGTAGTTATGGAACCGAAGACGGGAACCTTTTCCGGCTTCTCCCACATAATTCTCCTTGTCACATTTGTAACAGAAAAGAAAATATACGAGACTGGAAATGTCACCGCTTAGAACCGGCAGATTGAATAACTAGTAACGGGTGGGGGAGTAACTAAATGTTGTGAGTGATGATTTATTTGCAGACCAGGGATCGGGGTTTGTTGCAGGTGACATTACCTTGGTGAGGTGATGTGTGGCAGATGTTGGATGATTTTAAAACTTTTAAGTGCGGAGGACTGTTTCTTCACGTATAGGGGATTATCTATAAATAATTTACTAATAGTATTATCATGTTTTAAATGTTGGAAGTCTTCAGTTAAGGCGTGGGGAAGTTTGTGGATGCTATAATTAAAATAAAAGACCATGGGGATTATGGAAATATTCTTCTTAATTACATAGTTGAAGAGAGTGGTTCTGTTATGTTTGGAATCTTTGGTGATAGATTCTTTGATTATTTTGAATGCGTAAATCCTACTAAGAAAGTGATTACTAAGTTGTTCTATGTGTATATTGTAATATTCCTTGTGAGAACAGATGCGTTCACTAATTAAGCATTGGCTGTAGATTTTAGATTTTTTTTAGGTTGGTGGTGTAGCAGTTATAGAAATTAAAGCAGCAATGACCATCAATAGGTTTCGTGTATAGTTTAGTGATGTGCTTATTATTGAGACGTACCAGTGTGTCCAGAAACGGAATGGAAGTGGTAGAATATTTTGATGGTGTAGTGGATATTATTAAGGTATTTTTGAAAAATATCTACGAGATTGTTTTCTCCGTGTATCCATATGAGGAAGATGTCGTCCATGTACCTGTGAAGTTAAGGGTTGCCATGTTGTATCTACGAAACATATCTTGTTCAAGAGTATCCATGAAAATGTGAGCATAACGAGGAGCCATTTTTGTTCCGATAGCTGTGCCTCTAACTTGAAGAAAGCGGTGCTCGTTGAAAAGGAAGCTGTTTTGTGTGAGTATAAAATATGTAATATTCGAAATATCTAGTGGACGGTGATCGTGGAAGAATCTGGTGCTTAAATGTTTTTGCAGGCTAGTATACCATCCCAATCTTGGATGTTAGAATATAAGGATGACACATCCATCGTCACAATTAGTGCATTGTCAGGCAAACTATCTAAATTACTCAGAATTTTTTTAAGGAAATGTGTAGTATCTTTAATATAGCTAGGAATAGAGGTTACTAGATGTCTGAGGATTTGATCAAACTATCCAGAAATGCATTGTGTCAGGGTTCCTATAGCGGAAACTGTAGGCCTGCCGGATCTTGAGATATTCTATCTGGTCATGCATCGTATGTGGTTGTGTCTTTGATTATTTTAGGGTGTTTGTGTAATTTATTGAGGTTGTAGAATGTGTCAAGTTTGGGACTTTCAGCTATTAAAGCTTGATTGGTGCGTAGATGCTGTGGTCTATATGGCTGATTAGAAAATGGAGTACAGACGTAACACACACACACACACACACACATATATATATATGAAAAATAAAGTCAAAAGAAACATTTCTCTTAGCTGTAGCGTTTCGTTATATGAGGGACTTTATCAAGGGCATATATAAGAATTTTATTTTATGAGAAGTATTTATATATAAAATGATATTTGTTTTCAACTTACATACATACATACATATATATATATATATATATATATATATATATATATATATATATATATATATATATATACATACGGAAATCTTCGGCAGACTTCATTATTAGATTAAATTTTCTTTATTTGTTAACAACTTCTTTCTGGTGTGGGGTATCACTCACATCATAGTAGCAGAAATTAACCTTGACTTCACAGCGATAAAAGCATACTTACCAGGAAATAAAACGCAAACAAACATCAAGAAACATGGTATATTGTATCTTAAATTCATGCAACTCATTTATATTTTTCCTTTATCGATATGTGTATTTTTAGGTTACAATTTTTTCTTAGTACATGTGATAAAGGGGGGGAATTTACTCCGTAGTATTACAAGCAATAGAGCAGAGAGAAGTCGGACACGTGTTGCCCGTACCATGGTTCGTGGTGAAGAGATTAAATTTCGTGTCTTTTGGCGGAATGTTCGTATTTCTCTGTGGGAAAGTTTTTGTTGCATGCTGGGAGTGTTTTATTATTTTTCATTTTTCATTTTTTCATTTACTTTATATATGTTATTTTCTTAGTTTATTTTATTTAGAATTTTCATTATTGTTATTATTATAATTTTATATTTTTATTTTATTTATAATAATAATAATAATAATAATAATATCACTGCACTGGAATGTGTTCACAATATATTCAGGGCCATTCTTGTATACGCATACAAAAAAAAAAAAACACGTCTGCGCGCAAACACACATAAAAGCATACGTACACTATCGAGCTTTGATGCAATATGAGACGGGAAACAATCATTTTCAAAAGATCTACTTATTCGAGGGAAATTGCCTTTGGCTGACAGGGAAGTGACGATCTATTAAAGAGATGTGAAGACTTCGGGAAGTGGATCCTCGTGTCTTGTAGACTCAAGCTCCAGCAGCGTGAAACAAAATGGCGTGTGTAGACAATGAAGGGTGAACAACCAGCTACGAAGAATAAAAACGAAAAAGGATTGAATAAAGGAAGTGTCGTAAGGTCACAAGCTCTTCCGTGATTTATTACTGCTTGGCAAAATTCTAATAAGAAAAGACAGATGGCACTACTTTGATGGCAAGCACTGAAAGAAAATTGCAGGAACTCGAAGTCAAGGTAACGTCGTTATAAAGGAAAAAATAACTTAGGAATATATATATTTATAGTGGTCAGCAAGAAGTATAGTGTAAGTTGCGGCTAAAATTCACGCAAATACAGAAATTTAAATTGCTATGAAGTATTTTATGTGATACCGAACATAACATAATATGCCTTCCAAAAGCCTAATGTATTATGAGAAAGTAAAATTTCGTTAGAAACAAAACAAAGAAAAAGACTAGTAAATTTCGAATTGCCGGCTATACTCGTGTATAGTACGAGTTTTAGAATGAATTGTTACAGACAATGTATGAAGTTGCACTATACTCAGGTAATTATTTTTGAAATGGTTAAACGATTTGCATTTTCGGTGACCGCTTACACTATACACAGATATATATTTTTTCCTGAATGGGTAAAAATCATTAAAACATTTCAGGGGTTTCGCTATACATGAATTAGTTTTATACACGACTCAATACAGTATTTTAGCATTCCGCTACACTTTTTCATCAATGTCGATTTTTGTGCTAAATGTGGATCACAGTTTCATACATATTTTCAGAAAACCTTAACTTCTCATTGGACAATAAATATTAGAATTATCTTGTGTATCTTCACGTACATTGTTTCTCAATCAGCAAAACATATCAGGCTCCAGACTGAGTTTTGTAAGACGCCTTCTGAGTGGTTAACAAATATTAAAAATACAATTCATCTGTCTAGTACTACTACTGAATAACATCAATCTAGTTTTTGACCTGTGGAGAAAAAAAAAAACAATCCTTTTTGGAGCCAGTCACGTGACCTAAAACATATAAAATGAATGTACGAGCGAATCAAGTCAGTGAGAATTTACGACGACTAACATTTGCTAAACGAGTTAACGACGCTTGTATCATTACTGCAGCAGCGAAGTACAGAGTTAGAAATATAAATAATAAATAACTTCACAGTAATTCAAGCTAAAATTTCAACTAAACAACACACTCACCAACTTCTTCTGGAACTTACTAAAAACTATTCAATCACGTTATTGAATCTTACGAAACTTAATTACGAACATTATGCACAATACATTCAACTACGAGCAACGAAAACAAACGGAACATTCACTCCTCCAACTTCTTTAAATCTAAAAGTTAATCAATATATTTTCAGCGTTACAAAATTCTTTAAACGATCTTTCAGTGAACATTTTGAGCGATACGTTAATTCAACTTTTGTGAGCTCAGTTAAAAAATATTTCAGTGGTGAAGACTGTAACCCAGTCAAAGGGAAGTAACTCATATCAACAATTCATTTAAAACCGTTGACATATATAAATATAATTATTGTACCTGTTATGAAAAGTTATTTTATTGTGTTCTTTCTCTTGTTTGCTTTTCATTTGCTTAATCATTCCTAAAGTAAAAGGTGTGAGGATTGATTTATGCCGTCAATACCGCTACAGTATAATAAATGACATTGAATACAGGACATATTAATAGAAGACTTTATGTAACAAGAATATTGTTTTAGATTTTGGTGGCCAATTTTCACACACAGGTAACCATTCCCATGTGATAGATTGACGCAATATGTGTTCCTGTTAACGTTGAAATCAATTGACCTTAAGCTTAGTTAATATTATGTATTAGCATTAATTCAGAAGGATACAATTGTGCAGTTGGCATCAGACAAATTCTTAACAAAGTGAGCGCACAAAAAAAATTACACACAAATTTGAAATAACAATTTGTTTTTTTTTTTCTCTGTTTATAAACGAAAATATTACATGTACGGTAAGAAAAGACGTAACACGCAACTAAAGAAAATCATTCATCTTTAAACTCTCGTCCGTCCAGCATCAGGCTCGATTTCTTCTGTTTCGCTGTCTGATATGGTCACTCTTTATTCATTTTCTGAAGAGATACTCCCCGCTTTCACAAGCATCAGTTCACAACTCTTGACATTTTTATTCAATACAGTATAGCTAAACTTTGACCTTTTTTTCTGTTTAATTTTCTTTTGTATCTTGTTCGAGTTTTTTTTTTTCTCTTGGAGTGTTTTTTCTCTCTTTCTTCGTGTTTCTTTCTTCAAATTCAGAACAATCGTAATTATCTGACTGTCTTGCTTATTTTTTTTCTCCATTTCTCTCGCCACCGATACCGTGTAAGACTTTCGTGCTTGCCCTAGTGTTTGTTTTGACTCGTCATCCCGTCTCCTTCATTCGGTGACTGCTTAAAAAATATCGTGTGAAAAGGTTTCTCTGTTATGCACAAGTGAAAACCTCCTACGTGGATATCTGGGTCCTAAGGCCAGGCCTTCTCGAGTCTCTTAATGTTTAGACCAATCAAAATCACTTTCTCATGAAAGATACTAAACATGGAAGATACAACAAAAAGGAAAAAAAAATATCTGTCGTCAGGTTCGGTAAAAACGTGTTTGTTCAGATTATTTTGAAAAAAGCCAGACAATGGTGAAAAGAAAACTTAACAAAAAAAGAACAGTTTTCATCATACTTTCGCATTCTTAAGTTTATTTTTTTTATATATCGATAGATTAATAACAAAAAAATACGGAATACGGCAGTAAAAAAGAAAAGGAAAAGGAAAGAAATTAATACTGTATAAAACAGGGAATTAAATAGAAATTAAAAAAAAAAAATTCTGAGAAGAATGAAGAGGAAGGAAAAATAGTAAAGAAGCCCAGAAAAGTGGAATATGTAAGAGAGAGGAAAGAAAGTGTAATAGATAGAAAAAACAAAAGTGGGAAAATATTGGAAAAAAAATTATAATACTGACAAAGAATTACAAACAGAGATTAATCATGTTTTCTTCTCAAGGTTAATGGAGAGCTTATATTGTAAACAAATGAACTGACTATAAGAAGTGGTAGGAGAATGTTACTGTGACAAAAAATGCTTTCAAAACTTTAAAAAAAATATCTGGTCAAAGAGAAATTTATAAATAACTAGAACTAAAGATTGTTTATTTTTCTCTCAACATATAATGTTTTCTGAATTTGATATTTTCTCTCTCCTCAACTATCTATCTATCTATCTCCGTTTTATAATTGTATATTTGTCAGTCTGTCTATCTGTCTATCTATCTATCTATCTATCTATCTATCTATCTTCTTTTCATTATATATCTATCTATATATATCGATATACTATCTACGTCTTTTCACTGTCTATCTATCTATCTCCGTCTTTTCATTGACTGTCTGTCGGACTATCTATATTTCTATGTATCTTCGTCTTTTAATTATCTATCTATTTCATGTTTGAAATGTTTAGACAATACAGGTGAAAGTAGAATAGATTAGATGTTAAAGTTAATATACTGAACTCGACTGAAATTTGACTAACCAATCAGTGCACCTCCGTGTATATATATATATATATATATATATATATATATATATATATATATATATATATATATATATATGCATAACTGTGTAGCAATAATCATGTTTCGGTGAATATGAAAGAAAAGTAAAGTTAATAATTTTTTAATTTCGCTTTTCCTATATTCTTATATTTACACGTTTTGGCGGGTGTAAATGTATTCAAAAATTAAGAAAATAGCCCTTATGGACATCTTTTGCACGCCCTAACAACTACCAAATGGAAAAATGCTGGAATATATATATATATATAGGGGGGCATGTTTGGCAAATCGGAAAGTGTTTACTTGTGACACGTTTCGCCATTGATTTTAGGTTTTCATGAAACTAAATTTGTTAACAACAAATTTATTCTGATGAAGTGATAAATGACATCACATGTGAACTCTTTCTTCTTGATATATAAAATGCATATCATTACACACACACACACACACACACACACATATATATATATATATATATATATATATATATATATATATATATATATATATACATAATTCCTTCTAAATAAAAGTTTAAAAATACTTCCAAACGTAACCAGATTTGAAATTCCAGTTTAATATATAACACGGTATTTTTAACTGTATCAGTCGTCGATGTCAAAATTCATATGTCCATTCTCTCTGCAATGTGGGCGTTGCCACATCTACAACTGGTGCAGCACAATTATTTTCTTCCAGTAATTTCATCTAATTTGTCTTTATACAGAATGATTCCAAACTTACTAAAGTTATATTGACGTCAGATTATTTCCGCTTAATCTGAGTTAGAAGATTTAAACATTTTTTTTTTCAAATTTATTTAAAACAATAAATATTATATATATTTTCAAAGTCAGGTCTACCTTATTTCGAGAATAACATTTTGTATTGGATACAAATATGAATAGTAAGAACTGGCGATTTTTGTCAGACTTCATACATCTTTTCCTTCTCTTCATGTCTAATTTTGTTAGTTTAGAAAAACTTAGGAAATATGTCAAAGTTTCTGACAAGAAGCGACGATCACAAGGTTAGTCAAGTGGTAATAATAGAAGTTTGGAATTTTCAACGACGGTTTAGAGTTGATGTATTTCACTGTCAAATTAAAAGAGAAAACATGAGACCGTTTTACTTCCTAATTGGATTATGACCATATCATGTTGAAACACCAATTCCCCGCTGCACACGATCAACGTCGTGCCTCGTCAGTGCGTACACAGGTGACCGACTTGGAATAACAGGAACTGTAAAATTGAATGTGCGGGTGGTGTAATGGACAAAAGCCCTGAATTAGAAATTATGAAGTCGAGTTCCAATTCCAGTTGTGTTTTTTATTTTCACTTACACGCAAATAATCTTGGAAAGTTATGAATGACTCTAGGTATCGGTTGATTAGTATGACTTGTATCAAGAAATGATTATACTCTCAAAAATATTCTTATAAATTATATTGTCTGGCTTTAAATAACCTGCAAATGTTTGATAAGCAGCAAAAAAAGAAATTTAAAACATTCATTTAATCTATTACAAATCATTAAAAAAAATGATTGCTGTCTTTCTATATTGAACGAGTTTATCTTTTGGTTATTCAAGAAAATGTCTTTAAGTTCACTTAATAGCTGAATGGTTAAAGACTTTTCAGCACAAAAGAAAAATGAGTGGAATTTATTTAAACAGACCGATAACAATAGGCAAAGAATGTGTCTATATCATTATTTTTTCAAAATTACTAACATTTCCACCGATAACCACTTAAGGAATCATTATTTGATTAACAAACGATGCATGACATATCTTATTCACATTTTAATGTTTATTGGATTCCTCCTCTCATTTGTATATTAAGAAAAATTCTCCAAGTCGTTTTTCACGAAAATATCAAAGAATATACTCAAGAAAAAGTGCTTTTTCTCGTATAGATTCTGCTGATGATAGCCAATTCAAATTCTGGTTCTCCCCACCCAGCGTTAAGTATATTTAACTATGAAGAGTTATCTCATCGTCACTATTTTAATTATCTCTGGTCGAAACTGTTCATACACAACTCGTATCTCGCTGAATATAAGCATGGAACACTGAGTTCATATTCCCCAGGTATAACGTCACGAAAAGGATCAATTCGAAAAAAAGGATTTTAATGCTGTTATAGGAAATGGAAGTTGGTTTTGCAGATATTAAACATTACTTCAGTGATGCAGTTTTATTGCTGATCTCCCTTAGAATATCTTATCTAATAGCAGGTATTATTGCTTTCCGCTTTAAACATTTTTTTTTCTCAGGAGCGATCTTCGAATCTATCCTAAGCGATTACTCTGAGCTTCTAACTTCAGGATCTGTCAGATTCTTCGTAACAACAGCATTAGAGCTCCATAAACTTGCCGATACTCTTCGCAGCAGTACAGTTGGGTCACGAATCGTTTTGCCATCACTGCAAACCTGAATATAAAATATATTGAGACTTAACTCCACCTTCAAGTTATCAAATCCGATTGGCTCACCTAATCACACGGTCAAGAATGGACCTCTTTCCCTTTCTGTTCACATCCTACCCGGTTATCCTACCGACTAAATCTAACAAGTGACATGTTCTTTTACTTACGGCATCGAAATCTCATATCTGCACACTGACTACACTACAGTATTTGGTCAAACATAGTTCTCAGAGATTGGCCTGTCACTCTGGTATGGCATAAGTTAATTCTAACAACAGCTAAAATCTCCATTCAAAATAACGACGCGGTTTTTATACTCCAATTCCAATTCCATCGTCCTGTTTTTCTCATTGCAATTTTTTACTGAACATTATTTTACATTTTGCAAAAAAATAAAATATTTTTTGTTTCTGTACTCTACGGAAACTTTGCCAGATTCTAAATTTCAAAAACTCATTATAGTTCCACGTAAGAATCTTTGTTTTCTCTATGACTTATGATATCTTTATGACATTCTTCTCCCAATCCAAGACTAAGCAGCCACTCAAGGTAGAGGATAAATGCATGAGTTTGTTGTGAGAGCGGACAGGGAAGTAACAAGAGATGTATATTATGAGTATATGAAGGATAAACAATTTGTCCTTCCATTAGAAGAGCTTAAGATTGAAATAATACAAAAGAATCGTCCTGAAGGCCTGGTCTATTATGCAATAGTTCTTGGGAAGAAGCTGTCTCAGTGGAACTTCTTCCTCACTGGTGTAATATGAAGGGAGGAATGGGTCGACTAAGTGTACGTGACCTGGCCTGGCTTACCCGTGAATGTCTGCACTCGGTGAACCAAAGTGTTTAGTTCGCCTGAATATCTGCCAAGAAATTAGCGACTGAGCGTCGAGACAATAGCAAAGTTTCATCCGTGTGAAAGGGTTTGTAGGGTGGAAAACAATTAATCACTCGGAACGCAGGGCAAATACGTTTGGACTCTGTCGAGGCTGGAAAGTGAGGACTGGATGACTACAGCACAGATGTGACTGGGATACGTGATTTTTCATCTCATTTGTCTCTGGCAAAGATAAAGTATGGATGGAGAAGTCACTTACTTAATAGAACGTTACGGGAACCGATTATTTTTAAGTATTTTTAACGATTATTTACACTATTTACATTTTTCGAACGTTTGTGCTCATATTTGTCATATTCACGACGTTTCGATCGTTGCACGCTCCGGACTTCATCAGATATTTAGAATTTCCAACTGAACCCTTTATTTCGTCCACCTGCGTAGATTGTTCTACATTGAGCTATGATATGTTTTTAGCCACCCTTCATTACAGCAATTTTGTCTTGTTTAATAAAGTCTCTTTTTTTTTCAGACACTACCGTATTAGTATCAAGCTACTCTCATCTATGAACAATAGTTAACTTATATCTTGCAATGAAAGTTCGTGGTAGTAACGAAATTAATGAATTTAAACAAGAGCTAATAATAGGGTTGCATCACTGTGGCAAGTCAAATAAAGAAATTGTTAGCTTTTTCGAGGTTAATCCACAAACGGTTAATAAGACTGTCAAGAAATTTAATGAAGATGGCGATTGTCGTGTGGAACAACGCTTTAGAAGACCAAGGGCACTGAATAGGGAAGTCATCGAAAACCGTGCGCAGAGCGTCAAAGATCTGACCAACAGCATGCAAATGTCGCCATATGCGGTGAGAAAGACTTTGAAAAGGCTTGGCTATAAATGACCAGTTGCAAGAAGGAAGTCCTTGATTTCAGATGTTAACCGGAAACTTCGTATGGACTGTACGAGAGAATTCGAGAGTAGAGATTATGAATTTTGGCAGTATGTGATTTGGTCAGATGAAAGCAAATTCTGCAAATATTCGAAATCAGAATGAGACTTGTAACACTGAATATATGCTTGCGACCGTGATACATGGAGGGATTGGAATAATGGTGTAGGACGCTCTCAGGTTTAGAGGAAAATATCAGCTGATTCTTGTTGACAAGCGGTTGAATGGTCTAAAATATTGTCAAATATTAGAGAACGAACTACTTCCACTATTTGAAACAAATCGTATTGACAAGAATGTTTACCTTTTTCAAGAACATGGAGCGCCATGTCATACGAGCAAAGTAGTAAATGCCAGGAAGAAATCGCAAGGAATCAAGTCACTGCCGTGGGTAGCCCCAAATCCATAGAACCCGTCTGGGAGCACCTTGACCGAAGACTTCGAGAGCGTGCAACCACAATCATGTCAGTGGCAATCCTTAAGGAAACATTGCTAATGAAGTGACAAAATATCGCTCAGACAATTGTTGATAACTTGATCAAATCCATTAAAATTCAAATAAAAACATTGAAACTAGAAAATAGAGGACCTACCCATATTAATAGCCAATACTGTTTGTTTATGTTGAATAGGGGTTACGTAATTAAATTTTGAAATTGGACGTACTTTATTTCTCCTGGTTAAAATCTTTTCTTAGGCACTGTAGTTCCATGTGCCATGCCTCTTCCGGATTTTTCAGTATCCGTTCTCGTCAAGACCCAGTGGTTAAAAGCGTTAGTTGAATCAATGATATGACACGAAGAGTTGGGAGTTCAATATCAGGCTACAGCAGCGGTCAGCAAAAACAGAATATGACAACAAAGATGAGAACAACATTCCGAAAAATGTAAATAGTGTAAATAATTAGAATACCTCATCTCAGACATATAGACTGGTATCTTTATGCATATACGAATTCCATTTTAGGTCTGGTGTGAGTTGATTCCCAATAGACGTTCCTGGGAAGGAGTTTCAGCGAGAATACAATCATTTAACATATCTGGAGAAAACTCAGTATCTGCTCTGAGATCTACACAAAATATTATATTTAAAAGTAGTGTATAATTATCTATTACTTGTTATTAAGACAGACAGTAGAAAATCTGACCTTTTATGAAATATATAGCAGGTTTAAATGTCTGGAATTTTTCTTAAGCCGTCTTTATAATGTTTTAGATATAATTGTCTGTTGTTTTGTAGCACTTAATAAAATATGTCTTTTTATCTTTCCTAAATCTTGTTCTGCCACTCATCTGCAGTTTTGAAGGTAGGTTTATGCGATTTTTTCTTTTGTCCTTCTTGCCTAAAATTTCTCAAACACTTTTCCCCCAGAAATTTCCAATGACTCTTCTTTGTGTTAAATATAAGTTTCCTTTTTGTTACCATTTCTTAAATACCTTCCACTTGGCTCACATGTTCGGTCCATGGTATTCTCAGTATCCTTCTGTAGAACCATATTTACGTTGCTTCAAGTCTCTTCTTCATCTGCGAGGATATTTTCCAGTATTTACTGCCACATAAGCAGAATGACTTTATCTAACTGTTCTGTACTCTTTTTTTTTAACGAAATTTTCCTCTTTCTAAATCATTTGCTTAAATTTTAGAAAGGAATATTCCGTTATCCCAATTCACCTTTCTGTCCTCTGTTACAGCAAATATACTTATATTGTAATTTTTTTAAAACATGTATCATCCAAATTTGTAATTTGCATTTTGGTCTGTTGCATTTTGTTATTGTAATTTCCATTCTGTATTTTTTGCCAGCTATGTGCTATCTGCATTGTTATATTTGTCTAATCAGAGATTTTTAGGAAAATGAAGATTCATCTTTCTTCAGTAATTCTGAATCATTCATATTTACAATGTTTCACAAAGTCTGGTGTGGGATATTGTCATTATTTTTTTTTAAATTGCGTTTTCTTATGTGACACTATTTAACTATTGTAATTGGCTAACTAATTAAGCATGGAAATTAAAAACGAGAAATACTTAAAGCGAGAAAGAGCTATAACGAGCGATATTATTTTTTTAACAAAAGAAAAATGAGTAAAGATTTTATTTTCATTTACGAAGAAAGGTATTTTTTCGCAGAAGATAGAAAATTCGTAAGAAAAGCGGGTATCGGATTCTCTCAGAATTAATTAGGGTCATGACGCGGCATACAAAGCAGACTTCTAGAAGATAATCGAAACTGAGTCAAGCATGCGACCAAAAAGGAATTCAGTGAGACCACCCAAAAAGAATAGCCACCAATTATCTTTCGGAGATATCATTTGGTTTTGGTTCTTGTGTCCAGCGAGGAGACCCATTTGTTGTATATCCGGATCTTGATATGAGGAGATAGGGCCCAGAAGGGGAAATCATTGTTACTACCTGTTCGAGCTATTAATGAGAGAGGATGTCAGAGGGCGCGATGGTGTTGAGGCGAGAAAGACAAAGAGATTTGGTGACCACCCAGTTAATAAGTCAGAAAAAATTCCGCTAATTAATTCCAGGTGTCACCAAGTTAAGATAACAAAAATTTAATGCCTGCAGTACGATTCATAAGAATTCTGGCCGATAGAAAAGAAAGAAATAAAGAAAGAAAGAAAGGGGAAGATAATTTTTTTTTCCTTGGGCGATAATTGTAAACTGAGGCCAGTCTAGCCACACCCACACTGCCGAACGTTCATTGGGTGAGTGGTGGCGTGAGTGATAGGCGAAGGTAAACACATGAGAAAGAGGGTAAACTTGTTGACGCCCTCTGAGGGGATTGGTGTTAGATACCAATATGAGAAAGGAAGAGTTTAAGAAGATAATCCTCCTACGACCCCCGCCTTAAACAGAAAGTAATTGACTTCCTAAAATGGGAAGTTATGAATTTTCCTGTCCGAAGACAAACAAAATCCTTATTGGGGATTTGGATTTATCGAAGAAGCCAAACCACAACAGGCCCCCACCTGGCTTTCGTCGGCGTCCATATAAACGAACGTCCCCAGAGTTTCAGAGAGTTGAGTTACAGTTGAGTTAGGTTGGAGATCGGAGACGCACGCAGATCAACAGAGAGATGTGAGTTCGGAGACCAGTCTCACAGGAGCTGACTGAAAGATTTCCACGAATTCCGATTTAGACTTCTAAACAAAAGCAATTTTTTTTAAGAACGACTTAGACTCACACCACCACAACAAGTTTTAACGAATATCGCCTGAAGATACCAAAAAGCTGTTTATTGAAAAACAACTTAAGATACCAAGACTCGCCTGAGAACCGCAAAGTGTCACGAATCCATAGAAGCGGGTTGGGAGAAAGATTCAGTCCTGTATTCAGAAAACAGATATAAAGATACTAGTTATTTTTTCAACACATTTGAACCTTTTGAGTTTGTTTCATTATTTTTCTTTTACATACATTCGTGCGGTATCACCTGGTTCGGATGGAAATCTGGTTTACCACGGGACCATGTGTGACACTCACCCCTCTGGTTGTCTTGGTCGCGGTCGATGTCTGGTTAGATTCGATATCAGCTTAGCGGTTCCCAGCCCGCCTCCAACATCTGGTTACCGAAGAAACTGCTTTGATTTCTAGTCTAACCTACCCACATTGTGATTTGTTCTTAGGTAGACGAAATCAATCAGGCGTCGGGCCGTAGTGCAAGTTGAATCCATTTTACTTTCTTTAAACTTATCTCAAACATTCCATATATAAATCTGAACGATTGTCCACCATGTTTTATATGTCAATGTCTTCAACTCAGTCAATGCCTCTAACGAAGTTCGTTTGTAATATGTCTCAATAAACAATATTATAAAATATATTTATTGTCATATCAACATCATCAGATTATGGTATTTTACATTTACATATAGGGTGCAGAATTAATTTCAACTCAGATCTCATTTCAACTCGGAACTAATTTCAAATCAGTTTTGCAATAAAAATAAAAGAATGAAATTTGCAGAAAAGATGAATTTTGAAATATCTTATCTACAAAGGACTTTTAATGCTAAATTAAAAAAAAGAACGCCAACTCATTGCATTTCGTTTAGGAATTCACAGAAATTGATAACTTTGATTTTAAATCTCGATGAAATTAGTTCCGATTTGAAATTAGTTCTGATTTGAACGTAATTCTGAGTTGAAATTAGTTCCGAGTGGAAATTAATTCCAAGTTGAAATTAGTTCCGTGTTGAAATTAATTCCGGAGTGATATTAATTCCAAGTTGGAATTAATTTCCAGTTGAAATTAGTCCGAGTTGAAATTAATTCCTACGTGAAATTAGTTCCGAGTTGAAATTAATTCCTAGGTGAAATTAATTCCGACTTGAAATTAGTTCTCTCACTTTCACACCCTACACAATGTATATTATTCATATATAATTAAAATATAGCTACCTTCAATTGAAATAATATTTATTTTGCGATCATTCCGTACTTAAATAAAGGCAAAACTATAAAAAAATATATATATTAAGATTTGTAATAGAAGTAAATAGAGAAATATTCATAATAATAAAATAATAGCAGAAATACATAAATAAAAACGCATTTACAAACACTTCCCAAGCCATAGGTCATGTTTTGAATAACATTTCAAGGCATTCTATACATTTAAAAATATTTTTGTTCAATCGCTTCGCTTTACGTTTTACTTCTCGAATTCTTTTTCGTTTTTTCTGGCGTCTGCTTCATCAAGAAATTTCCGCCAAAACATGTCAAAAAGATGTTACGCTGATTCAAAAGACGCGAGGAGGGCATTTCTAGTTTATTTTGACTTCTACACAGTGAGTTGTGTGTTTAAAAATGAATAAATCTGTCATTTTCTTTTTATTTCTAAAATTGAATTATTTCCATTTCACTTGCTTACTTGTTGTTTCTTTTATATTTACCGCATTTAAAATTTCCTTTTAAAGTGTCAAGGGTAGAATTGTCAATAATTTCTAAGAGTGGTTAAAACTCAATCGATGGGATACAATAAATTTCTATTGTTTTGTTTCTGCTTTCTATAACGCAGAAAAGTCATAGAAATTCATTCTTGTTCTTTAAAATGGTTTTAAATCAATTAATACAGGTTTTCACCTTTTATGATTTTTAATTTACGAAACTTGCAAAACTGTGAAATTGTTGATTTCTCTTTGAAGTTTGAAATATTCCCAAACTTTCAAAATTGTTTTCTGCTTTACTTTTTTTTAACAATCTATATTTCAAAACAAATCATGTTCGTGCCCATTTCATTTATTGAATTTTTGTTTCTGATTTACTGTGAATATTTATTATGTTCAATATCACGAGAAAAGATGTATACTGCAATAGACTCAATCAAATTTCGCAAACAACCCCCGGTCTTTTGTGTATATTCCAAATACATTTCATATATTTATTTAATTTCTTCAGCGGAAGTGCTTTGTCAGAATCCACAAAACTACTATTCACTATGTATATAAAGGTTAAAACCTCGTGGTTGAAGAATAATTGACAAATTCACGCATTTGTTTCTCATTTAAAACAGTGAATGATTTCGAATTTATCTGGCTACGAGCAAAGGTAAATGATAAAAAAATTTGGATAAATGACAAAGAATATTCCTCGTTGTAAGCTGTAATTTTAAGATGAAGACATACACGAAGACACCAAAAATAGAGACTATTATATGTAAATATCATTTTGTATTTAATGCTAAACTCAATTCTGTATCTATCTATCTATCTATCTATCTATCTATCTATCTATCTATCTATCTATCTCTCTCTCTCTCTCTCTCTATATATATATATATATATATATATATATATATATAGCATATTTCATACTTCTTCACACACACAAACATACATATATGTATGTGTACATCTACGTTTGGTATGCGACTTGAGTTTCGTCGGTTACCCAACTCATCGTGCACGAGATGACGCTTATTGTTTATTTTAAAAATATATACAAATGCACATGGGATGGACGATGATTTATAGTTCAAATTTAAAATAGCACAAAAATGGTACTAAATCTAGGTATCTCATTTACATATATATGTATATGTTCTGTTGCACGGATAATAGTTTATAACCTCATGTTTCCCACTTGTGCGATCATCAGACAAATTAGTTAAATTTTCAAAAGTGGATCTATTTATGCTTATTTGTTTTTGGTTTTTGTGTTTTCCGGAGGGGAGCATTTTCTTCTGCGTTTATTTGCAATGGCATTCTCACACATATGAACACACACATGCAGGTGTAATCATTTGAGTTCATAAAAACAAACCTATACCACGGATTATATATATGGGTGTGTTTGTACGAACTATAATGTATACACCTTTTGATTAAAAAAAAAAAAAATTTTTTTTGTATGACGATTCAAAAATGTGAAACCCGGTATTACAAACTAATATCTATGGAAATGAATATATTAGCTCTATCACAGATATTGAGCACATAAGTACCACTATAATACACACACGCACACACACACACACACATATATATATATATATATATATATATATATATATATATATGTATATATGACATCGTAAACAGTTCATTATCAAGTGTACACCGAGGCTAGTCGAGAGTTTAAATTTTCTCTCATTTATAGAAAGTCTTTCTGTCAAGACGGCATGCTGATGTTCGTTGTTACTGTGTTTGCATCAAAACATAGGAATATTTTTAATCCGCTAAAACATTTTCACCTATCATATTTGTATCGACATTTTACATATTGGCTTATTTTAAAAAATATGTAATTTATGTCTGTACATTTATTAGAAAATTAATCGTATTTCCAGATGGATGAATAATGTCGTCCAAATATTACTTTGAAAAATGTTTAAGAACAGTTCAG
Organism: Acanthosepion pharaonis; assembly: GCA_903632075.3. Classification (NCBI taxonomy): domain Eukaryota; kingdom Metazoa; phylum Mollusca; class Cephalopoda; order Sepiida; family Sepiidae; genus Acanthosepion; species Acanthosepion pharaonis. The sequence continues at coordinate 7,080,079 of CAHIKZ030002224.1, read as the reverse complement.
AGTAAATCTTTTCATTGGGATTAATAACATTTTAATATATTCATTCTTTGACAGAAAATGGAAATTTGAAAGTTGTGTGTTTTTAACTGCCGTAAGTGTAGTTTGTTTTTTTGTTTAAGTTTTAATTAATATTAATTATTTTGTTATCAAAAAGAGATGTTCTCTGTTAAGGCGTTTGTATTCTGCTCAAATATTCCTGGAAAAATCTGCTACTGAAATCTTAACGAGATATGTGTCGCTTTATCCAAATATTGCAAGCGACATAGTTTTGTTTTTGGCTTAGTTTTGTACAGCCCTCAAATAGAAGCCTTTTAGTATGAACGAATGTGAAATTCAACGACCCCACTTCAAAATATAAGATTTCTATTGTTGGTATGAAATGATGATATTGTTTATTTTAAGGTGATTTTGTTTAAATCTACACCTGGGAAGATTCTATTGACGGTTGACATATATAATTTAGGTCTCTGTGAAATATTAACACTCCAAGTTGAATTCTGTTGAGTGAGAAAATATATTTCTTATTAATACAAAATAATATATACAGAGTGTCTCAAAAAATTTGACATCATTTCGCTGGGCAATAATTTTGGCAATTATAGTGAAATAACCTCAAATTTCCACAGAATGTATAGACACAGATCAGGATTTTATATTTAATGGGAAAAGACAGTACGTGCTTATCTCAATAAGAATCTGCCAGAGGAGTGGGTCGAGCGTGGAGGAGAGAAAAAAAATTTTTTCTTAGAAATGGCTGCCGCAGTCACCAGATCTGTCCCTGTGTGATTACGTTTTCTGGGGATATCTGACATATAGAAATGAGTACTTCAGAATTTGCACCGTCTGCAGATTGTGAGGCAGGCGCACAAATACTTATATATACAAATGAAACTTTAAGTAAGCGGAAAGGCAGGGATATCTGAGGATTGTTTTACCTATATCATGTTTCTTTCACCTACTATTGATAAAAATAAACCAGAGAATCAATTCCGCACTGGATAAAGTTACCGTAGACATGCTACAGCGTGTTTGCCAAGAGCTGAACTACCGACTTGTGCCGTGTCACATACGGTCTATATATTGAACACTTATTAAATCGGTTCCATAATAAACTTATGATGTTCACCGTGAGAAGTGTTCAATTTCATTGAGAAGACATAGTAGTTTTCAAGATAACCGCTTTTAAAAATGATTTCATATCTTCCAGGACACACTGTATGTATACATTATGGTTTCGAATTTTTTGTATACCCTACGTTTTAGTGTCATAAATGGATGAACTTTTATCCCATATTAATGAAAAAGGCAAACAGAAAATTCGATTTTACCATATACTCAATTAGGGTAAATAACAAAATATACCAGAAGTAATATTTTGTTCAATTTGCTAAAACTATAATTAAATAGAAAATATGCCTTTTTGATTCATTTAAATATTCATAAAGGAAAAAAAAACGATTTCTAGAAAGTTCACGAAGACTCAAGTATGTCATATTAATACGATAATTATATATGATTTTAGAAGTTTCCTCTTGTGGATGACATTTTAAAAAATAAAATGAATTAATCCGTTCTTCATTCTTCATTAATTTCGAACAAAGTCCATCGAATTAGGATACAGGAAATCAATCATTTTTAAAATGTCATAACACACACACACACACACACACACGCACGCACACACACACACGCACGCACGCACACACACACACACATATATATATATAAGCATCTTTGATTTTATTATACAATATATATATATTGTATAATAAAATCAAAGATGCTTCTAGAAAACTGGTCGATGTCAAAATATAAAAAATGACAAAATATTACAAACACAGTCAATACAATAGACATAAAAAAACAATATTCAGAAATTACTACCTCTCAGCTGCTTATAATTTCATGTGGACATCTAGATATCAATGTCGTTGACTGACAATTTTCAGATGTTACAAGTGATATATAGAAATGAGTAATTCACAATTTGTACAGTGTGTAGATTACGAGGGAGACGTATTTATATGTATAAATATATATATATATATATATATATATATATATATATATATATATATATATATATATATTTATATTTTGAACAATAAGAAAATAAAAATTAAAAAATTAAAATCATTAGACACACTGGGTTGTAGATTAATATTCTTTCGTTTTTTTATTATTATTATTCCATTTAGATTCCTCGACTAGTTTCGACCGAAATGGCCATCATCGGGAGGAGAAATATTTATGCTTGCTGTTGGCAGTGAACTACAGAAATGAATGTCTTTTGTTGGAGAAAATGAACTTTTGTCTGTAGTTTTCATTTGTTTTTTTTTATTTTTTTATCTTTTTCACATGAATCTTTTAACATTCCTTGTGTTGGTCAAACAGTCTCTTTTAAGTTGTTATTTGAGATAAGAACTGGATAGATACATTTTAACATGAATTCTCTGGTCAGTTTGACAGTTTTATTGGACCTGGTGAGGGGATGTGTCTCTGTTTAGTGTTTGTGTGTGTGTTATTTGGTTCTTAGGGATTGAGTGAGTATGATATGTGTAAGTGTGTGTATTGCTGTAGGTGTGTGTTATCATTTGGCTCATTAGGGAGTGAGTGAGTATGGTGTGTGTACGTGTGTGTAAATCGTGTGGGTGAGTGTATAAGTGTGAGGCCTCCATTCCTCCATAAGCATGTCTGTCTTGTGTGGGTGAGAAATGTGGGTATGTTTTGATTTGTTGATTGTTACTATTATATATTGTTAAATTTGTGATTTAGCCCGGCTGGGTATTGTGTTTTTAGACGTTGTATCCACTTATTTTCATGGGACTCTAAAATCTTTCTAATGTTATCTGCTCTGAACTTTTCTATTCTCTCAATTATAGTGAATTTGGCATTGGTTTTGAAATCGTGTTTTTCTAGGCGGAAATGTTGTTCTACAGGTAATAACTGTTCATAGGGAGTCGATTTAATTCGCTTACGATAATTATTAATTCTGTAGTTAAAGGGCCATTCAGATTTTCCTACATATTGTTTCTGGCATAGTGTGCATTCTAGGAGGTAAATTATGTTTTGAATTCTACAGTTAGAATCGTGGTAGATTTTGAAAGTAGATTTAGTGATTGAGCTAGTGAATGAATTCGTGTTTTTAATATGGTTGCAACATAAACTTCTTTTTGTTGTTACATGGTTGGGAAAATCCTGTTGTTTTTGTTCTCAGTTCCTTACGGATTACCTTGTCCCCTGAAATGTGGTTACTACCTATGATTTCTTTTTAGGTTCTTAGGTCTACGATATGCAAGAAGGCCGGGTTCCTTAAGCAGTTTTTTTAGGTCTGGTTTGAGATGTAGTATTTCCCAGCGACGTTTGATTATTTGGGATAGTGGAGGCAGAGTGGGATTGAAAGTGGTTACTAGAGGGATGCGGCTAGATTTATTTTTTAATCTTGTATATTAGGGTGCCTTCTCTAGGTGTGGAAATTGCTTTATTTATTTGTTCCCTGATTAGGTGTTGTTTATAGCCACGTGTTGTGAATTGATGCTCCAGATTTTCAATGTGTTTATTTAATTCTTCATTGTTGGAACATATCCTTCTGAGTCTAAGTGCTTGTAAATAGGGAAGGTTCTCTTTGAGGTGTTTAGGGTGGGAAGACTTAAATTGTAGATAGTTGTGGGTGTCGGTGATTTTAGTGTGTAGTGTCGTTTGTAGTTTCCTGTTTTCATCTATGTAAATGCGGGTGTCTAAAAATGTTACTGATGTTGTGGATTTTTCATAGTCAAACTTAATTGAGTCGTGCACTGTGTTTAGTGTCATAAGGAATTGGGTAAGTTTGTCATCTCTAACCGTGTATACAAAGAATATATCATCGATATATCTTGCATAGAATACGCAGTCGCTACTAATGATTGGATAGATATGGGTCTCCTCAAATTTTCCCATGAATATTGTAGCATATGATGGAGCTGCAATGGTGCCCATGGCACAACCTCTTATTTGAAGGTAGTGTGCTCCATTGAAGTTGAAAGTATTCAATGTAAGGACATGCGCCATGAGTTTTATGATGACTTCTGTGGGGGTCCTGTTTTTTCTTCTTTTAGTAAGTGCTTCCTGAAGGGCGGCCAGCCCTTCGATGTTTTAATGTTTGAATATAGTGACCTAACGTCCATAGTCACTAGAATAGCTTTATCTGGTACTGTTTGTATGTGATTAATTTAGTTCAGTAGATCTGTTGTGTCTCTGATGTAGGATTTTACTTCCTTAGCTAGCGGTTGTATGTAATGGTCTATGTATTTGGAAATTTTTGTCTTGTGGCAGTTGAACGATGAAATAACCGGCCTTCCTGGATTGTTGCTTTTGTGTATTTTAGGAAGGACAATATATATATATATTTATATATAAAGGAAACTTAAAGTAGGTGAAAAAGCAGGAATATCTGAGCAGTGTTTTACTTACATCATATATACGCGATTGATAAATTGTTGCCTAAATTACGGAAATTGAAAATAACACGGACACCCCATTTTAACAGATTTATTTACCAAAATTAAAAATAATATCTTGAAATATGAAAGAGTAAATTTAACAAGAATATCGCCATTAGATTCAACACATGGCCTCAAGAGGTTTTCAGTCTCTCCTCTTTATTTTGGTGAATGCCGTCATAATCCTTGCCTTCGGTTCATCTTTGGCATTACAAGGAGTTTTATTGGTCTCGCCCTCAAATCTGACCTTCACATAATAAGACATTTTTATGTTTATACATTCTTTTTATAGATACACTATTTAAGTAAAAGCTATATAAGAACAGTATTAAACAACATTTTCCCGAATGAATACCCGAGAAATGTTTATAGAAAATAGTCGTCCACCGACAGGAATCGAACCTGTATCGTATACGCAACCGTCACATGGCTTGACGTGCCTTTAACCAACTTGACCACAGAGGATAGTCCAAATTAGTTAAAGGCTCGTCTAGCTATATGACGGTTCCGTTGAATTTTTAATGTTATGAATAACATGCATCGTGCCATCAACGACATATTAACTCATAGGGTCATTTCTGCTTTATATTAAATTGCACATTCAACACAACACTTTACTTGTTTAGCAAAGTGTACGTATTTAAAGGAAAACCATTTTTGTACAGATTTCTAACGCTAATTCTCACGAAATGCAAATCGAATCAACATGCCTTAATACAATATTGTATTCGTTTGCGTAAATTACAATATATTTAAACAAATCTTACGTTGTATACATTATATATACACAGGATGAATTGTTTCAAGAAACAATCGTGTATATATATATATATATATATATATATTTATTGAGAGAGAAAGAGAGAGAAAGAGAGAGAGAGAGAGAGTGCATGTCTGTTAGGGCCTGACAATATTTCTCTCTGATTGTTCTGCCGTTATTTCATTAGATGCTTCTTATGTTTTATATTTTATATTATAACCTTTAGTCTTCCCTCGATCTCAGCTCTGTCGTGTGAAGGCGTAACCGGCCCGCTGGTTATTTCTTTTTACAGTCATATATGGTAAATATCGTCTTACCGTTTTATTTTCATAATAAAATTCTGTATCCCTTAGAAAAAATGATATATATACATATATATATATATATATATATATATATATATATATATATATATATATATATATATATATATATATACATATATATATATATATATATATATATATATATATATATATATACATGTATATAATATAAATATATATACAATTATACATATATATCATATATATATATAATATATATATATATATATATATATATATATATATATATATATATATATATATATATATTATTTGTATGTATATGTATTGAGAGCTGTGTGTGAATACATGCCTGAATGTATGTACGGTGCATGTGTTAAATGATGGCTTTCAATAAAATAGTTAATTACACCGGCATTATGATATATGTGTATAGATAAAGGCCATTATATATATGCATGTATATGTATGAAGAATCATTTGCAGCTCTTCTGGACGTTCTGCTTTTTTAATTTGGCGAATGCTGCAATAATCCTTGATTTCATTTCATCTTTGGTGCAATAAGTAGTTTCGTTGATCTCTCGCTCAATTGCTCCCCACATATAATAACAAAAAGTATTCAGACTGGGGAGTTATATGGCCAGATGTAAGGAATCACGTGGTCTCAAAAATTGTCTGCTTTGAGAGGGTTTTCCAGGTTATGGTGCATGATCCCGTTCCAGTAGCCATCCTCTTGATCCAGGGCATCACTATCTCCTCAAGGCACTTGATGTACGCCTCTGTGTTGATTCTGACTCCCCCACCAAGATATATGGTAATTCTTTTCTTACCATAACGTTTAGAATGAATTTTCCGAGCAGCCGTAACTTCATGATCACTATTAGACTTACCAAATTCTTTCCGGAACCAATGCACTGTCCTCAGATATACACCAAAACACTTAAAAATATTGGAGTTTCCGGCGCGAATGCCAAGCTGTACATCATGCCTTTTCAAAATTTCTTCTGGAGGATTGTATTGCGTCATTGTACTCTTTTCATAACAGAGGTTGCCCAACTGACCCGACTATCCTGTGCAGTCGACAAAATAAAAAATCAACGCGCTTACGCAAAATTAAAAATATAAAATATCAACAACTACCAAGCGCATCATATATATATATATATATATATATATATATATATATATAGCCTCTTTGAAAAGAGGCTGAAAGCCAAAGACCTGTGTAAAGTTTGTTAGGCTCAATTGTTTATCCAGTATAATGTCACAAAACATCATACCGTGTGTAATGGCCTGGTACAAATTGTCGATCACGCGAGGTTGTATTTTTACTGTCAGTGACTGTAACTAAGTCTAATTGTGAGTGATGTGTCTGCAACTGGCATTAACTAGCAGACGGTCATACTCGGATATGAGCGGCCAGCATCTCTCTCTCTCTCTGTATATATATATATATATATATATATATATATATACCTAAAAAAAACCGAACCTAAAAAAAAGCGAAACTGGGTTTCACCTACGCGGATCCTTAGGTTACACTGGACAAAGAGGTAAAATTAGAACAGAATACATATAGCCTACAACATTAAAACAGCAACGACCACGTGACTAAAATAAAAACAAAAACAAATAAAACATTAACTCAACATAGGGCTTTTTATGTTGTATGTTATATATATATATATATATATATATATATTCTGTTCCAATTTTCCTCTTTCGCCAGCGTAGCCTTGATGATCCGCCTAGATGAAACCTAGCTAGATTTACCTGGCTCTTCCGGTCCATAGTTAGATTTGCTCTACCTAGTGCATTGAGCACTTTACTTAGTTCCTTTTGCTTTACTCATTATGAAGGGATTGTTTTTTTTTTTACTCTGAACTTGGATTCTGGACGATTGTTTTGCCCTCAATTACATGTTCTTGGTTGTTTCTTTTTTGTCACTTAATTTTCCTTGGGTATTGGTTTGTTCATTTACAAGCCAAAACACCTAAGGTTTTCCAGTGGAGTATAGTTACTTATATATATATATATATATATATATATATATATATATATATATATATATATATATATATATATTACAAAGAATAACATGTAAGAATCGCTATACAATTCCAGCCGTCTTTCAACGCATGAGAACACATCTCCTCAGGCGACTGTAAATTACTGGTGCGATTGTAAATTACTCGCCAGTAATTTACAATTGCCTGAGGTGACGCATTATTATGAGTTCAAACACGACTGCTATTGCGGAGCGTTTTTGACATGCCTTTGTTTTAATATCGTAAATTAAATAATATTGCTCAACTATGCAATGAGTCCTCTTTTAAATCGGTGTTACGAACGTTGGACGTGAACTCTATTCGTTTTCATCGTACCTGGATATATATATATATATATATATATATATATATATATATATATAGTGTCAGCCAGAGACAGACAGTTTCGCTTTATCATAGATCATCAATGTGGCTAGACATCCGGTTACCTCTTGCTGGGATCGAAACCTAGCTGAGTTTGTGTCAGTCAAAGATTTTACCCTTAAACTGTCGGTGCACGTCAGGGATGAAGGTTTATTTACGCGTATTCTATTCTAGATAAACACACAGTAACTGAGATATCTCCATTCACTTTACCGAATAGACTTGCATTATTAGCCGTAATTGTCACTGTTTACAAACTCACACTACCTCCCTCGAGAGCTAACGTTTTTCCCAATGAAAAGTGCATATGTTTAAAGGCAAACAAGAAATATGAACTGTCCTGTTGCTAGTATGCCTGAGGATTTGTCAGAATGATTTTTGGCGGGTCAGTCTACGAATCTCTAGTGTCGGGACGCTGAAGGTCACACCAATTAGCTAAGTGACACAACTTTATATTTGTCTTAATTATATATATAGATTTTCCTCGAAATTCCAGTTAATACTTCATCGGCTAACGCGATGCTGAATCGTAGTAAGATAACGGTCTATATTAAATGTTTCCGCCAATAACCCATTATATTATAGGCTTTTTACACATATAAGTCGAGTGACATTTTGACGATGAAATCTTGCTTAGGAAAACCATTAAAATTATTTTTATTCATCTAGTTTTTACAACCTTTACCGACACCAAAATGTGGATATATTCTCAAAGTCATATTGTTAGTAACACCAATATGAAATGGTAATTGAGAGTATTTGGAAAACGCCATTTTCATCATAAGATGCAGTCACTTGCTGCATTGCAGTCAAAATGCAGTTTTATTGATGAAGTCTTTTGTAACTCAAAACTTTTTCTTTAAGCTTGTCTGAAATCATTCTGGCTATTTTCTACTTATACACGAAATATATATCTGGCATTATCTTTAGAGTCTCTGGTGTAATGTATATGAGGTTTCGAAAATGATTTTACATATATGGAGTTACATAGATGATTTTACGAATTTAAGCGTTTTATTTGAATATTTTTGTATAGTTATTTTTTTATGTATGTTGGTTTGGGAAAGTAGTAATTCTTTCATGTATGGGGACATTTGAAAAGGTTCGGGCCCACAGATATTATGATATGATTCTATAGCAACACTCGATAATTTTCCCTCTAAGTAAGCCAGTTTCTCTTTTACAAACTCTGCCATTTTGTAGATGACAGCTAGATCATTATATTGTAATTAGACATAGTTACAGTCTCTGAGAGAACATATATAACCTAGCGTGATGGAAAATTTAGTAAATTATTTTACTTTTCAGAAACTGAAACATGTATATTTTTTTTAAGTATGCACAAAGGACATGGTCATTTAATGACCTACAAACTCTAGCTAATCTTATTAATTTCAATTTTTCTTTTGGTGTTTTATTTAGATAGGGGAGTTTGAGTTTAGTATTTATGATTATTAAAGGACGATTGATGTTGGTTCCGCCTTCTTTTGAATTCATTCCGAGTGCATCCAATGTAGAGTTTAACTATGTCTGGATCTTCAATAAATAGCAATTTTTTGTAGGCACTCTCAATTGTTTTCCTTAAGTAATAATACATTTTGAAAAAAATAATAAAGAGAGATAAAACATACATCTTTTTATATTTGATCATTAAATTCTAATATATTTATTTGCAAAAAATACCGTATAGTCTATTTGTTAAAGTTGAATATGCAAAATAAAGTAAGTATTCCTAGAGGGTGGACCATTATATAATAATAAATTATGGCTATAACAAATGCTAATACGCCTTTTTTTTAAAATTTAATATATTTTAAGTTTCAAGATAAACTGTTTTCAATTTACAGTTAATTCAGTCCTTTAGTGTAATAGGGATCTTTTGTTTTCAAATTTGATAATTTCGAATTTTTCGTGTAAACATAAGAAGCATCGTTCTTTTAAAGATTTACCAGTTGTATTTTTATTTAGCATTTTCCATTTTACCGGACCGGTTTTATTAACTTCTTTAAAATTCTAAAATATTTCAAGATGTACGTTCTTTTTCTATACACGTTATTGGAGAAATATAATATATGCAAGTACAACTTAGTTTTAAAGGAATTCTTGGTACTCTCGATATAGAATTTTTAACTTTTGCAATTCTATAGTAGAAATAGTGCCTAAATAAACAAGGGAGTCTGGTTTATATCGTATTTGCAATGAACACTCGTTAGAATTTCTACAATTACACTTGTTATTGCACGCATTTGACAAGTTGTAATAGCTGTTGTTACTTTGTATGGATTTATAATTTATTATTATGCTTTGTAATAATTTTCAGGATCATCAATGAGGGACTGTCTAAGTTCCGATTTATCATGGCATGGAAATTAACTCAACCACCTCCATCCTCTGAGCTTCCTTTTCTATTTAGCGTAGAACTGGCATTTGATTGGTTAATCTAGACATAACGACATAATTCTGAACTTATGTTCAATTCGGCTTTAACTCGAGGATAACAATTCTTAAAAATCATTTAATCACCAGTTACTTACCATCGCCTGATGAAGTACAAGCAAAGTATTGAAACATGAAAGCTTTTGTATACTTATTTGAACAGGCTTTTATGATAATCTCTTATAATAAAAATAATATATTGCTCTACTTTGTATTCAGCACTTTTTTAAAAGTAAACGCTTCGGACAGTGTAATTTCATTCATTCATATATATATATATATATATATATATATATATATATATATATATATATATATATATATGTGTGTGTGTGTGTGTGTGTGTGTGTGTGTGTGTGACTCTGTGTGTGTGACTGTGTGTGTATTTGTGTGCAAAATACTGAAAAATAGGAAAGAACCATTAGGCTACTAATCAGAATTTATTTAGTACTTTTGTTTTCATTTTTTGAATAACAGTGCTCGATACACAAATAGAACCTATATTATGATTATTTTTTAAAAATATGATTCTATCGCTACAAAGAAATTACCATGTTTCGAAAACAGAAGATAAAAGCTTCGAATTCAGTCAGAGAAATTAAATTAAATTACCTAATTCTCTTTCACACTCAAGCGAATTTTGGAATAACTAATTTTTAAATTTACGTAGGTTTATTAGCATATATATTCGTAATATTAGTTTCTATGGATACGGATAAATCCATTCGTTTTAATATGGTGCGATAGGGTATTCATTCTCACAAATAATATATATATATATATATATATATATATATATATATATATATATATATATATATATATTTGAACAATAAAAAATATTAAAATTAAAATCTTCAGACACGCTGGGTTGCATATTAATATTCCTTCGTTTTTATAATTATTTCATTTCGATTCCTCAACTAGTTTCGGCCAACTTGACCATCATCATGAGAAAAAAATATTTTTCTGCTTGCTGGTAGCAGTGAACCACACCAACGAATGTCTTGATGGAGAAAATGAACTTTTGTCAGTAGTTTTCATTCATTTTTTTTATTTTTCTAACGCAAATTTTGGTCAGTCCTTGTGTTGGTCAAACAGTCTCTTTTAAGTTGTTTTTTGAGATAAGAGATGGGTGGATTCATGCTGCTCTGAATTCCCCTGGTTAGTTTTACAGTTATATTTGTTCCTGGAAAGGGGATGTGTCTCTGTTAAATGTGTGTGAGTTATTTGGTTCTTAGGTAGTGAGTGAGTATGATTTGTGAGGGTTTGTGTATAAGTGTGAGGCCTCAGCACCTCCGTAAGTATGTCTGACTTGTGTGGGTGAGAAATGTGGGTAAGTTTTGATTTGTAGGGTTATATATTAATACTATCTATATTGTTAAATTCATGGTTAAGGCCGGCTGGATATTGCGTTTTTAAACGTTATATCCACTTATATTCATGGAACTCTAAAATCTTTCTAATGTTATCTGCTCTGGATTTTTCTATTCTCTCAATTATAGTGAATTTGGCATGGGTTTTAAAATCGAGTTTTTTCTAGGCGGAAATGTTGTTCTACAGGTAATAATCTTTCATGGGGAGTCGACTTAATTCGATTGCGATAATTATTAATTCGCAATTCAGTGTCCTCGTGCACGATAGGCAAATATCTTTTATTGGATGTATGAAATTAAAAACAAAAGATGCATAGAAACGCCAATAGGGTACCTGAATCAACGGAAATCATGAAGCTATCATTTTTGGTGCATCTGGATAGAACTACTAGCCCGAAAGAGTTATGTTAATAAATTTGTGCTATTCATTATTTAATGCTTACATTCGATTTGATTGTAAAAGTTTCATGTTTCCATCTTTAGTGTGCCTTTTCAAATGGAACAGATTTCGCCTTTCCTTTCGGTTTATTGCATCTACTTACCAATATTGTTTCTATTTCCTGTGTTACCGAACTTAATATCTATCTATCTATCTATCTATCTATCTATCTATATTTTGCATCGCCACACCCAGTGCACGCAGACACATCAGAAATTTGAATAGTGATATACAAATATGACATATTAAATATAGTAGTTGAGAAAACATGTGATTAAATCTGTAGCGATTTCGATATCCAAAGAGGTCACTTTGTGGCACCTTGCATTATTAGAAATATTCATAGAAATATGATTTAATTTTTTCTTAATCGGTTTACTAAACAGGTTGTTGATTTTTTTTAAAACGGAAAATAATTGAGTTGAAAATAATTCACTAAGATTGTACTTAGACGATCCTAAGGGAAGAAGAGGAAAGAAGAGAAAAAGAAAAAGAGAAAAAGCAAAAGAGAGAGGTCGAGAAATACAAAAAGCGGTCATTAACAAAAACACGAGTCAGAAAGATATCTTAGCTAGCATGTTGACCGAATTTTTTAAAGACAATTGGAAGATAGAATTAGAAAATAATAAAAAGAAAGAAAGGGAAAAGACATGATATCAAAACGGGCCGCTTGATGAAAACCAGATATCGGTCAAAGCATCTAGCCTACTTTTGCGTAGAAAGACACCTTATCAATTTGGATAAAGGGAAATTTTGGGAACAATGAAAACGAAATCTTAATCAGAGAAAAAGTGTCTTTGGGTTGAGGGGAGTGACCGGTGGAATTGTATACAGATTCTGACCTGTTAAAAATTAGAACCCCCACATTGACGAGTGAAAGACAATTTCAATGTAGATAATTAAGATTTTCTGACTGTCGGGTCTGACCAAAAACAAGAGGTGAAAAAAAACGATTGTCTCAGTTCACAGATAGCGCCAATATTCTTCCCTGAAGTCACATCTAATTAGCGGCAGGCTGTGTTGACAAAACCCAGGTGAGAAAAAGCAAAGATTATCATTTTTCGTACGTGCGAAAAAGGCCAAATTAGATTTTGTTTTTTTAGAACAAGAACGATATAAGCCCGCCCCGATTGATTGCAGGAAAACGCCCAACCAGAGTCTCATTAGCCGAAAACGGTCACGTGGCTGCGGAAAAGAAAAGAAAGAAATGCTCGATCAGGAACCATTGGTCGAAAGCGGTCACCTGACATACGCGCCTCCCCACCAAAGGCACTATGAGGAAGTAGGGGTGAAAATAATAGCGATAATGAGAAGACAGAAATAATGCGACTTTTGAAATTATCGAGAAAACCCTGACGCCGACAGACCCACCCCGGTTTGCTGCGGCGTCAATAAAAAAAGCAGGACCCAGTCGACAGAAATCAGTTGGAGTGGAGTTGCAGCTGGACCGCGGGCAGGGATAGAGCCTGAACGCGGGCATCGGGCCCGATTCACTCGCCCCTTTGCGGGCAAGAGAATCCTCAGACAAGAAATCCTTCCAGCCCAAGTCGAAGACAAGAGAACTTCCACCCCAAGCAGACGAAGAAGAAGAAGATTACTCGAAAGCCGCAGAGAAGTTCCAGCCCAAATCGAAGAAGAAGAAGATTGCTCGCAAGCCTCAGAGAAGTTGCAGCCAAGTCGAAGAAGAAGAAGATTGCTCGAAAGCCGCAGAGAAGTTGCAGCCAAGTCGAAGATAAGAAGAAGAGCTGCAGGCCAGACAGGCCGAAGAATTGCAGGCAGACAAGAAGAAGAGCTGCAATCCAGACAGGCCGAAGAATTGCAGGCAGACAAGAAGAAGAATTGCAGGCCAGACAGGCAGCAAGAGTTGTGGCAGAGTTACGGCAGAGTTCAGCCCCGGACGGCAGCGAGAAGAGATCACCTCGGACGACAGAGAGTTGCGGCTGAGTTGCGGCAAGAGATCCTTCCAGCCCAAGTCGAAGACAAGAGAACTTCCAGCCTAAGTCGACGAAGAAGAAGAAATCCAACTCAAGTCGAAGAGAAGAATCAACTGCGAATGATCGATAGAAATTAGCCCCAGTGTCGAACCAAACCACACTCCGACATACACAATTCTAAAGAGTAGGCAATTCGAAATCTTTAGGTTGTGTGATAGAAGCTTGGTGCCATAGTCCACAGAGCGGGTCGGGAAATGAGAACAATTTTGTTTTTATGTAGCGGACATTAAGATATAAAAGGTTGTTACCCATTTTTTTCATCAGCAATCTTTTGTCTCGTGAGTTTATTTTCTCTTTTATTTGTGTTTTGCCACCCCCGTCGGACTCAACTTTTATCGGCCCCAATCCCTGCTGGTCCTGTCTGTCTAAGATCTAAACACAGCGTGGGTAGACAGACGGGAGATCGGTACAGTTGCTTTAGTGACCAGGTATTGGAAGCGAGTCGGGAAAGGCGAGGCTGGTGATCATCTGACCAAGGGGTTGGAGCGGCACGCTTGGAACCAGGAGGAGCGACCAGGAGGAGCGACGTCACAGTTGGCGCCGTAACCAAAGGATCCGACCCTGGGCCAGGTGTGTAACCGTCACACTTTATATACGCGGCGTCATGTAATATTTCTCCTTATGTAATTATTTGCAAGCATCTCCTCAATATCTATATCTCTCAATTTCAATATTTTCGCTTTATAAATTCTTATTGGAAAATATGTAAAAATTTCCTGAAGAACTCTTTGGGAATTTGTACACACACTTTTACGACATCCCACAGATTGGTTTGTTGCACATCCAGAATTTGAATTACCCTTTATACCATGAGACAAACTGATCTATGGGAGAGATATCCAATGACTGTTGATCTCAGTTTAGAGAAAAATCATTGCTGCGTTCCGTGAATCAAACTTACACTATTTTTTAAATTTCTGACACGTCGTATTATCCTTCTTGATGTTTACATTTAAACGATTATTTAATGGTAGCAATGATTTTAATGTACACCAAGAACATATACACCATGTTAATAAACACATATCATCTGCCAGATTCATTTTATAAAATATAAAATAGATCTATACTGTCGTTACGCTAAATTCTAGTCTGTTCATCGAATGTCGCAGCGTAAATAAAAACTCATAAGACCACACAATGTATTTTTTTTTTAAATCTTCTGTTGTTCAACGTTGATGATCACTATCAAATTGCACACATCCTTTTTCATTTTTATCTGACAGGACTAGTTTTCTGCTTCCTAGCTTATCAACATCGAGATTCAACGTGTTATACATACAGAGATGGTAAATGCCTATGTTGTAAAAGAGTGTTATTTCAACTATTGCTGCCTTGATCCAGATTAACCTCAGAGCTCATGGTTTGCAGGGTATTGGCACTGATAAAACTGGCGCTAACGGAACTCCGTATTTTTTAAAGACTTAGTATTAGCGTCAACTGTTGGGTTTCATTATTCCTACAAACTGAAGAATTATTTAAATAAATAAGGTACAATTAATTCCTTAAAACAATCCATTCGAAACACTCTCATTTTCTGTAAGCTGATAACTATATATATATATATATATACATATATATATATATATATATATATATATATATATATATATATAATTATTGACATATATATATATATATATATATATTATATATATATATATATATATATATATATATATATATATATATATATATATATATATATATATATACTTGTGTTTAGGCAGCAATCCTTCTTTCATGCAGATTTCATTAAAGACGACTAACAAGGTGCTTTTATTTAGTTTTTTATATAATTTCTGGTCCGGATCATAAATTATATTAAAATTGTCCGAATGTTTTTTTTTTTTTGTTATCCGAGTGGTTTCGGCTATACATTTACACATTTTCAGGGATTATGTTTTAACTGCTAAAATTAGAAATAGTTTGTTATGTGTATTTTATAAAATGTTTAATTTTTGGTTTCAAAAACCGTCAATATATTATGTCCATGTTCAAAGTTAATATTATTAAGTGTTGTTTTGTTTGTATTTATTAATAAGGCTTCCATTATTTTTAGCCTTTTTGTATGTGGATTATCTCGGATAAATTCGGACAATTTTATATAATTTATCATCCATGAAGGAAAAAAAGTTATTAGATCGCACGAGACATAATATAAAAAACTAAATAAAAGCACCTTGTCAGTCCTTTTTAATGAAAAGTTATATATATATATATATATATATATATATATATATATATATATATATATATATATATATATATATATATAATGAATAGAGAATCTTTAAAATCCATCAGGTCAGTTATAAAATTATTTCATTGACTTGACGTCAATCTCTTGAGACCAGTTTTTCATTAATAAATGGAGTTTAATTTATTCAGAGACAAGGAAAAGGGAAAAAAAGAGAAAATGAGGGAAAAGAGAAAAAGGAAAAAAAGTTTTAATGTGAAAAGGGAGAAAGAACTAAAGGGAAGAAAGACAACAATTTCAATATAAGCTTTTTGAGAAAAAGAGAAAAAGAAATAGATATATAGAGAGGGGAGCAGGAAAGAGGGAAATAAAGAAAGAGGCAATTGAGCATAGTCAACAGGGTGACTCAGAAAATATTTTTTCTTCCGGGACTTGACAAGTTAGAAAATAGTTTGAGAAATGAAGTGATCATATTCAAAGTGGGTACACTGAAATTTTTAAGAAGCGATACAAATCTTTCCCACATAGTATGCGTCGCTATATTTCTTTGTTCTTACATTGTGCAATTTGTGGATTTATATGATCCTTGAAATATAACTACTAACCATCAATATATATATATATATATATATATATATATATATATATATATATATTTTTTTTTTTATTCCGACAGACATTTATCAATTTAATCTCCATTTGCAGTGCCTGCCCTTAACTGAGGAGGCGATCCAATATCAGGATTGCTTGGCCTTTGATACCATTCATGACCGAGACGGTTAAAAGCATGTCGGATGTATAAAGGTCTATGAATTATGGGCATTCACTAAAATTAACACGCACACACACACAGACACACACAAACATACACACACATATATATGTATGTATATATGTATGCATATATATTATCACTGAATATATAGTTCTTCATTTCACGACCCCCCAAAAAATATCATTCAGTCATTGTACTATGTCTAAAATACTCGGAAGAAATGATCTATATTAACACGACAATTGTCTCTTGTATTTCATAACGGCATCAAAAGACGTGTCCGTGAATATGAAAGGATCCAATTGAAAATAAGTAAACAGACTTGTCTAAATTATTCAGCGAAACATATCTCAATGAAAACAAGCTGCCAAAATATACGCATATATAAGTGTGTATGTGTTTGTGCGTGTGTAAATGTTTGCGTGTGTCTGAGAAAGAAAGATTATCTGTATTGAATACACACTGTTTAAAACAGAAGTGAAAAATCTATGAAGAGTGTAATTTATACTGAATTAATATATTCAGTGATAGATACAGCGATGAATATTTTATTCGGGAGGCTTTGTAGATTTAAGCTGTGTATAGAATTTTTTATTGCTTGTGTTAGGGGAGATTGATGTTGCATTGAAAATTAACTGCAACAAAAACCGCTAATATTTCATTTATAAGATAATGGTTTGATAATGAGATAGGATGTTTTTTGTACCAAAGATTATTTACTTGAATAAATACATACATATATATATATATATATATATATATATATATATATATATATATATATATAATTCCAAGGTTGGAATTGCATAGAGTCTGCCCCAAATTAGCCTGCTCAATGTCATAAAAATGGCATCGCATTTGAATATTAACTCAATAACTAGGTTGGTCATATATATATATATATGGTCACGTGGCTGGAACGTCCCGGTTTGAATTCTTCTTTGAATATCATCGTGGTCTTTGATTTCTTGAAGATATCAGCCTGGCTGAAGCTATTTCAGCTTTCGGTTCCTTTGAAAAGTTCCTGAAAAACCTGCCAAGGGTTAACTTAAGCGTTTTCAGTTAAATTATACGGAACTATTTGGCAAACATTGATTGTTTATGAAGACAGGATAATGCGCTCTTTCCCAGTAATTGTAAATAAGACCCGCTGAGCATCGTTGCTGTATAAATGACAGATTGGCTCTCCGGCTAATTAACCGTAGCTGTCTTTCAAAAATCTGCCTGGGCAATGATATGCAACTGCCAACTTAGTAGATAGGACAGCCAGTACTCTCTCTCATTCTCTCTCTCTCTCTCTCTGTCACGCACACACATGCACGCATACATACATACATACACACACACACACACATATATATATATATATATATATATATATATTTAGTAACAAATCCGATGGTATATAATCCAAGATGATTCTAGTAATATCAAATATTAAAAATGATCCACAAAAGAGCTCACTCTATTTATTGATACACATTTTATCCATTTCGATCTTTCAGTCAGGCAAAATGCCAGAGCTGTTGAAGAATGTAGTGTTTATATATATATATATATATATATATATATATATATATATATATATATATATATATATATATATATATATATATATATATATTATATATATATATTTATGTATATATATATATATACACCTCATTCTTCGTATATATGTATATATAAATATACATATATATATATATATATATATATATATATATATAACACCTCATTCTTATATATATATATGTGTGTATGTGTGTGTATAGATAGAGATACATGTTTGATGGATGTCAGTTATCAGTTATCTCCTGCTAATTCCCCCCTGAAAGTTCTCCACTGCCTTAACCGGGTATTGAACTCACACTCTCACTCATCCATCAAACATGGCACGTGGAACTAGAACAGTCTACCAAAGTGAGCGAAATAAAGGGTTCAGTTCGAAATTCCAACCACTTGAAGAAGGCCGGAGCGTACAACGGCCGAAACGTTGTGATAAATATGGCGACAAAGATGAGGAGAATAGTCCGAATAATGTAAATAATGTAGATAATACCTCATCTCAGAAATATAGACAGACATAGGTATAGATATAATATATATATATATATATTAATATAATATATACATATAGATACAATAAAACTGCAATAAATATACATATAGACAATAAAACTGCATCGATATATGAAGAGAGATATCGAGGAAGAGATAAAATACCAATTATTTTCTGAAATTTATACATTTATTTTTTTCAGTAGTCTCTCTTCAATGATAACCTGTCAAATTCATTAAAATAAAATTGCCAATAATATAGACCCGGATTTTACCTTGTACTTGCAGAATTAAACTTGATAAATGTTTTTAACAATCGGAATTTGAGGCACTTTTCATTGTAAATTAATCAAGTAAATACATTTCTTTATCAGTTTTCAGAAAATTTCATTTGATGTTTTAATAGAATAATCATCTTAGCGGTATTTTGTTCTTTACAAAGGCCGATAAAAAATTGTCATATGTATTTTTTGTCGCTGTTTTTCTGTTTTATATTGTTTATGAATAATTTGGACCGAGGTGTGGATAGCATGAAATCATTGAACAAATGATTCACTCGATTTTTCTTTTACAAGAGGAATATTTTAAAAGTATGTTTAACAAATGATTAAATTGAAATAATTGATTTTTCTCTTTTCTCTCTCTATCTCTCTCTCTCTCTCTCTCTCTATCTATCTATCTATCAGTTCTTTTTAAAATTCTATTACTAAATGTCTTCTATCCTCTTCTCATTATATGAATTTAACATCGATTTAGATTTTTTAATATTTTATCGTGATTAACAAATTAAATTGAAACGCTATAATTGATATCAATGTAAAAGTCCTTCTATTTAGAAAATTTCTCTGAATACCAACTCTCTCTCTTCTCTCTCTCTCTCTCTCTCTATCTATCTATCTATCTAACTATCAGTTCTTACATGGGAGTATATTTATTCTCAGTCAAACGGGGAGGCCATTATATTTCAAATTCCATATTAACTGTTAAAAAATGTCTTCTATCCTCTTCGATGTAGATGTTATCATTATAATGAAAACGACCATTCTCATTAATGATTTTAGCATCGATTTAGAATCACCGCCACCATCGTTATCAACAAAGATTTTAATATTTTATCGTGATTTAAACCATTTAAACAAATATCAAACTGGCAAATTGTTTGAAATAAAAGTATATATATATATATATATTGTTGATAAAGACAGACCACGTTATATATTTCCCCATAACCCTTTCATATCATTTACTTCCAAAAGCTGTGTGAAAGAAATTCATCATCAAGTATATGTAAAATTAACGAAGTGTGTGTGTGTGTGTATCATTTCAATTTCCTATTTTTAACCCCAGTGTGTCGGCTAGATGTTGTGTCTCTCATATAGTGTGTGAATGATAAGAACGACATTAAAGGAAGAAGTTAACCCCAATCAAACAGGTTTCATTCAAATTCTTAGACTGTTAATTCCTTCTAAAGAAAATTAATTAATATATATATATATATATATATATATATATATATATATATATATATATGTGTGTGTGTGTGTGTGTGTGTGTGTGTGTGTGTAAATAAATAATCTGACTGTTGCCTTTATTAATCGTATTGTTATCATTATTTAATTTTCAGGACTTGCGTTAAGATCGCAGCCTCACTTAATTCCTTTGCCCTTGTCTTGAATCCATCTAATAGCTGTGTGGCTCATGCTGTCCATCTATAAGTTGCCTACCGATACATAACTGATGTTAATAATAAAAGTAATCACTCGCTTTTCGTCGCCAACAGCTCGAATATAATGGATGTTGTCCAGGATTCTACTAAACTCGTCAGATCCCTGCCAATCATTGCCAGAATATATGGGGAATATATCATTTTAATCAAGCGTCTGGACAGAGCATAATATTAACCGATCACCTGGATTTCCTCAAGCGATTCCGTCAGTGTTGTTTCCTCAGCATATTAATACTTTATTAGAGCGATGATATGTCTAACAGGTAGGGTCTGGAGGATGACCACGGATGTTGATGGTATGCTTCCAAAACTCGAGTATGGTGGAGTGGTTGCGTGCAGAGAAAGGAAGACAAACGGCTCTCAAAAACTTATTCTATTTTCGTTACTTGCCGAAGACAACTGTGATCTCCTTGAATAGATACAAGAACTACCTAAATAAATATTTTTCTCCTGTGGATTCAGTGAACATCAGTGAAAAACAGAAACACTCGACAGCTTGAAATCGTCATGTATGATCTATAAAAGAATCTCTGGCATAGAATAGAATGACAAAATAAGAAATAATTGAAAGCTGACAAAGAAGCTGTCGTCGTGGTAAATGTGTCTTCTCAAGTGTAGAACGAAAAATCGCATGAAACCCTCTAAGGTTATGTAATATATATATATATATATATATATATATATATATATATATATATATGTGTGTGTGTGTGTGTGTGTGTGTGTATGAAAAGTGTATATATATATATATATATATATATATATATATATATATATATAATAAATATATAATCATTTATATATTATATGCGCGGTACTTTTAGAAAGCGCACAATATCAGAGATAGAGCTAACATATTTGGTGTTTGTCTGACGATCGCAAAAAGCGTGAAACCCAGGATCACAAACTCACATCAATCAAACCAAATATATATATATATATATATATATATATATATATATATATATATATATAGAGAGAGAGAGATAGAGAGAGAGAGAAATAGATAGGCAGATAGATAGATAAATTTCGTCTTGGAGTTTACCTATAATGGAAAAATTACGCGCAGACGATGAAAATGTGATATTTTCGAAAACATTCGGCATAGAAAACATCATATATATCTGACAACAATTTAAATAAAAGGATTGCTTTATCCAATGACTTGTTAATGCTTTTTTCATCTTTTTAGCGAAATGATTTCGCCGTTACATTTGCAGATCTGATTAAAATGTAATTATACAGGCCATACTACAACATGTTTGACACGAAGACTCACTCTATACTTTTCGAACCATAACCTTAATAAAGGGAAGCCTTATTAATAAAAAAAAATAAATAAATAAAAAACACTCAATAATAGCAACTATGAATATAGACACAGTATATTGACTGTGTTTTGAAAAAAAATGAAAAACATATATATACATACATGAAACAAACTACTTTTTTATTTTACAGTTACAGGGAAAGTTTTAAAATTCATTTCTATAATTCTTTTTATTATAATACTTAATATTCAGGAAGGAAAGGGGTAAGGATCAGATATTGGCCTTAATTAATCGGTCAATTCAACGGAAATGATATGGGAAAAATGTCAACTTATATAGGCATAATACTGCCCGTCAAAAGTGTAAATTTTAAATTCCTTTTTCGTTTCACCTTTTGAAAGTGAAGTCTGGAGATCCAGAGAAAAATAAAATTCTCTAGTGAAATAAATTATTAAAAATGGAACATTAAAGAGGTCTGATTTTCTTTAAATTAAATTATTCACTCTGCATTAATATATATATATATGTGTGTGGGTGTGTCTATATATACAGAAATATATATATATATATATATATATATATATATATATATATATATATATATATTTTCTGTAAGTATTTTTAAACACGTACAGAAAGTATAAAACATTTTTGTACATGAAATATTCTTTTCGCCACTTAAACACCCGTGTGAGGATTACATGACTAGCGTCAATATCTTTATCTATATGTATACAAAAATTATTAAATTTTATATATAACTGCTTTCAGGGTATATGTTATTTATTTGAAACTACTTTCAGTGTATATATATATATATATAAATATATATATATATAAGCTGTGTTATGAAATGTAAAGGTATATCGTACGGTTAAAAATCCTAGTCGAAATTCTTAATCTGCCCCATTTTATAGATGCAATATATTTACAAATTAAATAGCCTATATTCCCAAATCCAAAAGAATCTGATGACCGAAGAACTTTCAGTCCCAAGAATTTTGGATTAAAACATCTCAACCTCTAATAAGCGTTGTATATACTGATAATCAAGGTAGAGAAGAACACCATTCTCAGCTAGATGCACAGAACAGCTTACTGCCCTTTTGCCTCACGGGCTCGTTTTCTTTTGGCCTTTATCTGGCTATAATCGTTGTCAATAGCCATAGGCACTTTTAGTATGAAAAGAATAAAACGTGTAGTGTTTCCGATTTCTCATCGCATTATTCGCATCGAATTTGAGGTGTCAGGTAAATATACCCCAAAGTCAGTGAGAAGAATTGCTTGGACATTTGGGCAAACGAAATCATTTCTACTGGCTGGCTGTATTCAGTAGACAAATGTGGTCGACATGTTTGATTCAATGCAATAATGAAAGCTTGAGAAATCAAATGACTTTGCAAAGGCGACAATTGTGTTTATGAACGTTGAGGCTGATTGACTTGTCTTCCGGTACAAATGGCGTCTTATGATATTTCGTAAACGGGATGAAATTTTGCCTGTTGTATTTTCGTTTCTTTATTTCTTCTTTTTCTTTTCTAATTTCATATCTTTACTCTACTTTTCTCCTTCGCTTTATTTCCCGTAGTTTTTACCTTATTAGTCTATAAAAACTGGACGTTTTATGTTTTGATATTTACTTCAGTTGTTACTCTTTATATTTTCACTTTTTTTTCTACATCTTCGTTTTTCTAACAAAAGCGGTAATAATATCTGAAAGCATTATATCAGAAAATGCTATACCTGCGCGTATGTTCAATGGGAGATGTGTAATATACGAGAAACAAACTAAGGAATATATATATATATATATATATATATATATATATATATATATATATATATATAACCTGGTCGACTTTCCCTTTCTGATCCAGATTTTATCGATTATCGCTGTTTTGATTTAGTCAATCCATGATTTTACGTTGATTTCTTTTTCTTCTCGGCTGAAAATCATACAAAATCGTTGACGTAGTTACTTCGATCTTTTGATATTGTTTTCGAATCCATGCTTTTCTTTCAGAAGTAGGCAGCGCTTTCTGTAAAATATCTGCTATATTCCTACGCAATATTTTCCACAGACTGTGTAGACACATGATTAGACTGTTTCTTTTTCGCAAAGTGTCTTCATGGGATTTAATCTCAGATTATTAATTTCTGGAATATGGGTGAATTATCGATCTAGGCTGTACAATATTCATGTGGATTCCAACAGGGCTGAATGCTATGTAACTAGATATTTTACTTGGTGTGACTATTCATTTAATTCGATGTGTTCTTATTAAATCTTTAACATTGGATTTTTTTTTGTCAATCATTGTAGAATTCCCTGTTTTGGAATATCAGTATATTATTGTCGTTAGCGTTTTATTTCTGTTTTTTTTTACTTCTATATCTGTCTTATCTCCGATTTAGAAAATAACCTTCTTATGAAATATGCGATTTTCTGTATATTCTGAGAAATCCTCTTAAAACAATTTTAGTCATGCTTCTTTGATTTCGGTCGTATTGTTCATTGTGGCAGGTAAATTATTTTTTTAAATTTTTATATCGCATAAAATTTGGGGAGTGGACATTTCCTTTTAGTCTTAACTTTTTTATTCTATTTCATCTCAGGTTTATTTGCTTTATAATAGGAATTCTTAAGACGGCTTCTTTTTTTCCTATTGGTTGTACTTTTGTCAAGAATCTTCTACTTTTTTGTTGCCATCCTTTTCCAGGCGCATTTCGTTCTGTTCAATGCCCTCGCATGACTTTTGATTCTGATTTTTTTTCCCAATTATTACCTCCAAGCGATTATTACTTTTCTTTCTTCACCTGCGTTCATTCCCGATTTTTGTTTCTCTTAATCAGTAATGTTATATAAAATATTTTATTTGCAACTTGAATTTAAAATCAATATTTCATTCACTTCTGAATTTTATTTCACCTTTTATGAGTTCTACGTTTTAATCTTAGCATGTTTAGTTGAACCTTGTATCAAAGAAGTTCAATTAAATAACAAAATGAAAATAGTAAAGAGCCAAGTGATATGTACACAAATAATTTATGATCAGATCGTTTTTATAAATACTAAGCAACAGAGAAATAACAACTTCTGTGACGTCGTCCCCCGGTCGCAGCGCCGACTGTGACGTTCTATCCTGATCTACCACGGCACCAGTTGTGACGTCCCTAAACAGCACCAATTGTGACGTCCTCGCCGCGGCGCCAACTGTTCGCTCCTCGCTGCTCCGTTCGGGTGTCGCTGCTCCAAACCTGACGTCCGCCTGTCGCGTCAGTCGTGTTGTCTCGTCCTGTGACGACCAACTGGCTTGGTATCGGTCGCTGCACCCAAATGTGACGTTCTAACCTTTTGGTGATTCGGGTGGGAATCTGGTTAGATTTGATATCAGCCTCGTCGTTCCCAACTCGCTTCCAACGCCTGGTTACCAAGGTAACTGCGTTGATCTCCAGTCCGCCTACTCACGTTGTGAATTGATCTTAGGCAGACGAGATCAAACAGTGGTTGGGGCCGTAATGCAAACTGAGTTCAACGGGGGTGATACTACACAAATATGCATAAAAGAAAATAAAATGAAAACTCAAAAAGTTCTGTGGATTGTGACACGTCGTTTCCGCTAGGCAAGTTTTAACGCTTCAAGTTGTTTGCTCTCTCAGAAATTGGTGTTTCGGTGTGTCTTTGGACGAAAGTCGAAAAACTTATTTCGGTTGTCTGGTTCTAAGTCGCTCTTCAAAATAATCGTTTTTGGATTGAAGAGGAGTCCTAAATTTGCGTGAATCTTGGTCACTTATCTCGAGGCGGCTTCAACTCTGGAAACTCAACTCTCTGCTGTAGCCCGAACTGGACTGAACTCAACTCTCCGCTGGAGCTCGAACTGATTTCTGCCTGTTGGGGCCTCGCTTTTATTGACGCCGACCAAAACCGGGGTGGGTCTGTTGGCGTCGGGGGTTCCTCGATAATTCTAAATACATATCCACCTCTTTTATTTCTGGTTAGGGATTTTTCCACTCTTTTTCATTTTTGGGAACCCTTCCTCACTCCCACTTTCTCACCATACCTCTGAGGGGATTGAACTTCCCTCCCCACTTCTTCGTAGCAGGTTCGCATACTTATACTCTGGATGGGGCGTCGACAGCCTTCTTCGTGCGTCACGTGATCACTCTCGGCCAATGAGGTCTTGGTCGGGTATCTTTGCTCCTCCTTCGTGCGTCACGTGATCACCACTTGACCAATGATGTCTTAGACGGGCGTGAACAATCCGCGGCTTTGTTTTGGGAAAAAATTCTTGCTTAACTAAAAAAAAATTACCTCTTCTCTTTCCCTTTTCTTCCGCTTAAATCGCCGTTATCATTTCTCTAGCCACGAACGGACAATATGACAACTCTTGTTCTACACGTGGTATTTGTCAGGTATTTTATCGCTAATTTATCAAGATGGGTGGTCTTCTTAACATGGCTTCAAAAAAGAAATATCCCCAAAGTTTTCAGTCAGTCTGTCGCCTCCAAGGAAGAACGAAAAACACTTCTGGGTCCCCATTCATTTTCCTTCGGTACATATTCCTGATAACAATTTTATTATCGCAGGCCAAAGTTGTTTCGTCGAAAAAAATTCGGTCAGCGGCACTGCTTGTGTGGCATTTAATTTTTAATATATGTCCAAAGTCCTTTTTAGTGGCCTGTTTCTCGTCACTTATCGAAATAGCATTTTCACTTGAATTTTTCCCCAACAGTGGTCCAGCCGTTCGTTTACGCACCTAGATAACACAGCCGTTATCAAAACACATCTGATTCCTTCTTTCTTTCCCTTTCTTTTTTTTACTCAGAAATTCCCTGTCATTGTAATGACACTCTTTTTCATTTGTTACTTATCAATATTTTCATTGTCTCTTAGCCGTGTGTGTGACTGCTTATCACCTACGATTCGTCTCGCCTTTCTTTCTGCCTTCTTTTCTTTCTCTTCCTTTCTCTGCCTCGTAAATGGTGCCACACTTCAATTTCAGTTCCAAATAGCAATCTTCCGTATTACGAAATAAACTGCTAGTATCTTCTTCAATTTTTACTTAATCTGACGAGGAAATTTTTAATAAGTTCTAACTTAATTAGTTAACCAACAAATGAAAAACTTATATATCGAAATGCTTTAAACTGGCCTTTTATTATTTTAATTATTATGTTGTCTCGCACATTGACACACTCGGTAATATTTCTGACACTGTGACATGGCGTCAACAAAACTCGAGAACATTTCGGAGTAAATTATGGCAGATTTATAGGTGTCATAGTTGGTCTTAATTCCAATTAATATTAATCACTCTTTTTATTGTCGAGGTGGTGTCCATAGACAAAACATTATAAATTGTTTCAAAAAAGATACGAAAATATGAAATTTCTTAATTTCTGGTAAGTAGGCGCCGGTCATGTGCAGCCATTATAGAAGCCTCTGTCTCTGGTTTTAAACATGTACGATTTAGCAACTTTGTGTTTATTTACCACGTAATCGTTATTTATAAGCGCATACCAATATTGTAGTTTCGTACGCAGCTGTTTTTTTTTGTTTTTTTTTTTATATTTAACGGTTATTTAATAGTATCCTTTTTTATAATTTTACCTACAATCCTTGGTGGATTTGTGTTCCGTATATATATATATATATATATATATATATATATATATATATATATATATATATCGTTTTCTTTACAAAGAAGACCATTTTTACACAGCTAACGAAAATTAACAATCTGATATCTAAATATATTTTTTTAATTATTAGTTGCTGTTTTTTAGTTTACCTTCTGTTGGATTAAGTCTTTACCACAATTATTCTCGCATGATACCCAAAGTATTCGTATAGCGTATGTTATGCAATTAATTTATTACTTTGGATTTTCATTTACTTTATTTCAGTTTCATTCCAATTGATAATATTGAATTTATAATTCACAACTGACACTGTTCGCAATTTATCGTAATAATCCAATTACTAGCATTGAATTCCATACGAAGTATTTCACATATTCTACTGTAGAAATTCTTCCTTCTTAACCTTTTCTCTGCTACATGCTTTAAGCCATAATTGTCTTGAATTTCTAGATATATTCAGGCCTCGTTCAGGAATGGCACTGTAATTGCACTGCTTAAAACAAAAATAATATCATTGGTCTTCAAAAATCTACCTTTCCTCGTAAGATTTTCTCAAATTTGTCTAAGCCGAAACAATTGCCAATGTGCTCAACGTATTTCTGTGAGAACTTGTAACCTCAAGGCATCTATATAAAAGGTTATGTGCATACTATTTACATTTTTCTGACTGTCCTCATCTTTACCGACATATTAATTACAACGTTTCGGCCGAATTTTGGAATGTCGAACTAAACCCTTTATTTCGCTCACTGGTGTAGACTGTTCTAGTTCCACGTGCCATGTTTCATGGATGTCATTTATCAGTTATCTCCTGTTAATTTTCCTCTCCATGTTCTCTACTGCCTTACCCGGGTATCGAACTCAAACACTTTGGGTCCTGTCACTGGATCTAACCAACACCTTTATCCACTGTGCCATGTGTCCTTGATAACATCTGAGTATGAATTTCTGCATATTATAATCCTAATGTCATCAGCATCATTTTTTTAACAGAGCTCATATTACAATATTTTGATGTTATTGTCGCTTTTCTCTGGGACTCCTTATCATATACAAAGAACATCATTAGAAAATTCGTAAACTTAAGAAATCAGCACATATGCTAGGTCACAAAAATCTGAGGCGACAAAGCATAGAAGTGAATACAATATGGGAACCAGTAAATGGAATGCCAGAGAAATGCAATAATAACAACAAAAAATTGCAATATGAGCAGTTAAAAAATGAGTCAACGATTCCAACCGGAGAAGGCCGGAGCGTATGATGACCGAAACGTTGAAATAAATATGGCGACAAAATGAGGACAATAGTCTGAATAGTGTACATAATACCTCATCTCAGAAATATAATCAAATACAGGTTATTTGCATGCATTCCAGAGACATTATATGTCTCCTCACTTCTATTAAGAAAGAGATAAAAAGAGCTAAACAAAACAAATAAGAGAGATTTGTGTCAGTGAACATACCGTAGTAAATGAACAATTTTTCAGTTTTAATTATGCAGTGTGTGAGTGTAAGGTTAGTATGTCGCATTTGCATTTCAAGCTTTACAAAAACAATTATAACTGTGAAACTTTTGAATATATTCATTATTGTTATTTTAATAAATACTTTTTGACTTGTTTTGACTTAGACATGTCTGATTATAACTAAAGACCTTGGTCAAGTTAAATTTGTTTAAGAAGGATTTTGTCAAAACCCTTTCAGGTCTTTTTACGGCATCAGGTCTTTCATTTTTTTTTCTTTCTTTTTTAAAGGCGATGATTTATTGATGTCTCCAATTAATTGAACAAAAAAGACGTATATAAAAGAAAAAAAATTGTCAAAACACACAGAATATTGATTATGCTTATAAGAATAAATTTTGAGGAGAGATGGCAGAGAAGGATTTTGTTGATTTTGTTCTTGATGTCCTTTCTTTGTCAGACAAAAAGATCCAATCATTACAGGGACCGTTTTAGTTTTTTACGCGCTACGTATTGTGTATTTCAGTCACCAGGTCTTTTGTTTAGATTTTCAAAAACCTTCACAAAGGTGCTTTTGTAACTTGCGGCACTCAGGTCTATCAGCGTGATTTTTTTTCTTTTCTCTTTTTGATAATAACGTCTGTGCGATTCACTTCCATTGTTCGATTAGATGGGTTGTTTCATTTGAAGAACCTCCCACATTAATGTATGATATTTGCTAAAATTCCTAGTGAAAAGACTATTAAAGCCTTCAGTTTCAGACTTTAATCCAGATGCTCGTAACCATCGATGAGTATTAACTTTATCAACATTGGGTTTATATCAACATTGATTGTGCAATGTTCTGATATTGGCTGGGTTGGTTTGTCTTTATCTGTTCAAGGGCTTTATCATATCTTTTGCTGCAATAGTTGGTTCTTGGCTTCTGTTTTGATTTATCTACTAAATGTAAATGTTGTTTGTATTTACTGCCTTTTTTTATTATTGAATATTTTTCTTTCTGTTTTCATGTTGTTTTCACTAATTTTAAAATTAGTAAGCTAGTTGTTGTCTTGTATGATTTCCACCTTCTTTACGGGTATGTACCTTTGGATGATGCATCTTATACTTAGAAAGAAGCTTTCTTGTTTTAAATCCATTTGTCTGATGTCATTTAGATTCAGGATAATGTTCGTACCAGTTTTCAATTGTCTCTTCTTATCACGTAGTGATGTCATTTTCTTATGGTGAATCCCCAATTTACACCTATACTTAACATATCCTTGTCAAATCGACATTTTGTGTAGACATTAGTTGTGAGAATTGAGCATCCTGAAATAATGTGATCTATAGATTCTCTGTATTGGTAATACAACGTAAATTTTAAGTTTATACTATTCTGTAAGATATTAGTTTGGTAGTTGTGTGTAGTCATATATTATTATTATTATTATTATTATTATTATTATTATTATTATTATGATTTCTGTGGTATACTCATTTCTTCCCAGATCCCAAATAGAAACCATAATTATCCAGGCAAGGCAAACACCATTTTTCCAAGAAGAAATCTGTTTTGTTAAAATAGATGTTAATAGTTTGAAGTGTTGTTGGATTTTTTCATGACATTTTCTTTGAATTTTGGATCATCTTGTTGTTATTAATGCCATATGTAAAAATTGGTCTTTACATCCGTAGTTTAGACCCTTTTGTTCAAGTATGTCCACTATATCACAGAGCATTTTATCTATTCCTGATTTGTTGACACAAAATCTTCTTCTGTGATTATTAAAAAATTATTATTATTATTATTATTATGATTTCTGTGGTATACTCATTTCTTCCCAGAAAATAGATAATTTCACACCATTTGACATTTTCCACCACTATATAAACCTCTTTTTATAATTTGTGGGCTGTTTCTTTAAGGCTTTGTCTACAAGGAATCACTTCAGTGAGTCTATCGGAACATTTTCCAATCAATCCGTGGGTCTCAAATACAACTATGACTATTAATGTTCTCATGGGCCAAAGTTTTGAGATGATTTCCACCTCGAGATCCTTGAATATTGATAGTTCTTTGAAAAGTTTAAAAGATACATTCAAATCTGCAAGAACTTCCATGTCAATAAGACAGTACAGATCGTTCTATCTGCGAGATTAGCTTTGATTGTTCAGTCTGTGTTTATTGTAAAGTCGCATAAAATTGTTACAGGCACTATCTGTGTAATGGGATCTGGGTAATGTTCATACCAGTTATTTTTTGTTTCTTTTCCGTAAAAGTAGTAGATATTGACACACTCTGTAGTGTTTTATATTCAGTCGATGCTTATACCGTGCAACAAGATGTTAAATGGTGAATTATTTCTGGATATTCAAAATAGAGACTGCATTTCGAATTAACGCAATTTTTAAAACTTTCTTTCGTATTCTTCTTTTTCCTCAACGTATTATTATTATTATTATTATTATTATTTAAACTTTTAAACAGAGTTATAGTTAATGGTGAATTTCAATGGAGGCCAAGTGCTAATAATTCTCTGTTGTATTCCAGATGTTTTTATAGCTTCGTATCTTTGAACCTTTTTCTCGCCTGGATAGTCTCATCTTTTCGAAATGTTTTCTAAAATGTAAATACCTTCATATACATTTGCAAAACAGTTGCATAAATACTAAAAATGATGAGATAACTTCAAACTCTATGTTGTACAATATATTCTTAAATTTCGTTTCAGATACTTTTAAATATATTTTCTTCGTTTTAATATTCGGTCTGCCAGAAAAACATGCCTGCCTTGTTTACTTTGTCAAGATCTTGCCAGATGGATTGGATCCGCAGATTCATCTGGAATTTATCGGACTAAATTTTATATTCTATTCTCTAAGTCAATTTCAAGTTTCTGTCTACCCCGCTTCTTAGCATTATCAAATCCTAAT
Organism: Acanthosepion pharaonis; assembly: GCA_903632075.3. Classification (NCBI taxonomy): domain Eukaryota; kingdom Metazoa; phylum Mollusca; class Cephalopoda; order Sepiida; family Sepiidae; genus Acanthosepion; species Acanthosepion pharaonis. The sequence continues at coordinate 7,047,814 of CAHIKZ030002224.1, read as the reverse complement.
TATATATATATATAAAACGAATTTATTAGTTTCCAACCACCATATCGATTATTAGACACCTTCCTCTCAAATTTCTGAAATTGCTTCATTTTCAAAATCTACGCCAAGGAGATACTTTTTATTTTCTTGCCCTATTGTCAATATTGACCTTAATGAATGTGCTTTTTATATAAATTTTGAGGGCCTGGCACTATCAAAGATAGATTTTCCCTCGTTGAATTTTATTCAGGTAAAAAAGTGGTAACATAACATTACTTCTACACATTCTTCCAGTTCTAAACTAACATTGTGGACTTCTTGAATATTTAAAGCAAAATCCCTGCCACGAGATAGATAAGTCAGGAAATTAATCTAACGAGACTAATATTACAACTAACAGTAGTCCCAGTATTAATAAACAGTAGGTCATCAACTAGAATTCTGATACCAGTGGCATATCTTAATATATATTAGGGAATATAAACAGTTATTTATGATATATCTAGTGAAAGGTTAGAAAATAATTATCTACATTGACTGAACTTATTAAAAGTATCATTGTTATAATAATAATAATAATAATAATAATAATAATAATAATAATAATAATAATAATAATAGAGACCACAAACAAAAAAGTGCCTCCTTATTGGTATAGCAGTCCCTGCAGACTGCAATGTATTTTTGATATGCAAAAAGCTGTCAAAACATAAGGACCTTGAAATAGAAATCTCAAAAATGTGGCACATGTGAACATCACCATTCCCTGTTGTATTTGGTGCCCAAGGATTGGTTGGAAAAGACACCAGTAGACTAATTGAAGGGATTCCTGGAAGTCCATGCTTCAAAGTGATACAAAAAAATTGTTTTGACATGTACAGCCCACACATTACGAAGTTCTTTATCTATGTATTATTTTTTTGTTTTTTGTTTTTTGTCAGTGGAAAGTGTCATGATGACATTTCTAATCGTAGGTCCCTGGGCGGGACCCGGAAAGAAATGTGTAAACGCCAGAAATCAAAGGAAATATAAATAATAATAATAATAATAATAATAATAATAATAATAATATGGATACTGGTGGATCAATCTGACCATGTTCTTATTTTTAACAAAACGTTTGTTCTTTGAGTGAGAATTTTACATTTTAGGGCCACTTATTAGGAGTTTAAAGAATGTCCCCAAATATAAAATCTATTTTATTTTTTCTTTGTGTCTTTTCTTTTGATTAATGAATTCCTTATTGACCCTTCCGCTAACCTGTTGTGGGTGGGGTGATCTACTCTATATAACTCTTATTGGCATCAGAATGTTTAACAATTTTTTGCTGGATGCCACTCTGTGTTTGCTTTGCCAAATGTAGCCAATGCAAAATTACAATTTTTCTTTTCTTTAATTTTATTTAAAATATCTTTTACTTCATCTATCATGAATGTTTTCAAGTTGTTAGTCTTTAATTATATTTTCATATATTGTAAAACTTTTCCCACACTTCCACCGGAACATTTAGTCCGGCATAATGTATTTTTATTGATGTGTGCATATATATATATATATATATATATATATATATATATATTAGATAGATAGATAGATAGATAGATAGATAGATAGATAGATAGATACACCTAGTGAGCCAGACAAACCTACCTAGGTTTCACCTAAACGGATCGTCAGGGAAAGTTTGGCTAACGAGGCAAAGAGAAACACATATTTATAGGTGATAGCTAAAATCATACCACAAGAAGATAATATAGACCCCATCCTTAAATGGGAAATATTAAAAAAATGCCCAAAATATAAAGCAGGCCATAAATTTCGCAAATTATGTGCTGAGGAGAAATTAGTCATAGCTTTATATGATCAACCTAACCAGCTATTAAACTCTAAAACTGAAATTCTCAATGTATGTAGACATAAAAATTCTTGGCTACTAAATTAGACGTTTACCCGTTATTGACTTTCCACTGAGGATTTTTTTTTTTGTTGAATAAATATTTACCCCCCCTACTTAGGTTGTTTTGTGTTTTGTTTTTTACATATATATATATATATATATATATATATATATATATATATATATATATATATATATATATATATATATATATATATATATATATAATATATATTAAATATGTGTATAATTCAAATTATATTAGATGAATCATTCAAACATAAAGGAGATAATTAAAGTTAGTGATATAAAATGGCGAAAACCAATTTTTTAATATCATTAACTTTACTAATCTACTTTTTGTCTGATTGGTTCATGTAATAAAAGATTTAAAAGAAACTGATCCGATGTTTAAATTTTCGAGATAGCAGCTGAGACATTTCTCTATTTATTGAACTATTTAGTTCATGCCAAATTGACTGAAATACTCCTACAAAAAAAAAAAAAACTCAAATTCCCATATTAGTAAAAGAATGCACTCACTTAAATTCTCAAAATAAAAAAAAATCAACCTTAGCGTTGTGACTGCATGCTTCATAATTACTTATCCGTTAACAATAACACATTTCTAAAAAACATTTCGATTCGCATTTAATCTTTCGTCTCCAATGCTACCTTAAAAACAAAATAATTTCCATGCCTGAAGATGGCTGTATGTACAGCAGAAAATACTAACACTATTTAACTTTAATTTTTAACCCACAATGTAAAAGTAATTCCACCTCTGACATTTCATCTGGTAGTGGCCATTGCGACTTAAAACTTATTATAATCAATATCATTGTCATATCACTATGTTACCCTGTGAATACAGTACGAGATGATTTACGTTTGAACTTCTGAATAGAACATCATCCTACCCCTAACTCATGGGCTTCACTGAGCTGTTTAGTCTTGGTCGACCTAATGTCAAAGATCTGGTATCTTGAACAAAATTATCCCTGGGCGGTCAATGATAAAACGTACAACATTACAAATCTTCAGGATTAAAAAACAACAAATCTTCGTACCGGATCGGCTGTTGTATAATATCAATCGTTCTATGTGTCAGTGAATTATGGATAATTTCTACATAAATAAAAATGGGACTAGTCAACAGAAAGATAATGAAAATAATATCGATGCAGTATTTTATCAAGGGGGGGAATTTTAAGTAAAACTGACGTTAAAAAGACTGTTATACGTTTTATCAGGAAATGACAGTTAAAATTAATATGATACACAATGAGGAGAGAATGCGTTCTGAATTGAGTACTTATAAGGTAGCGTGAATTGATGAAAACGAGGCGGGAAATAACGAATAACATGCACAATGAGTATGAGTAAATAGCAATTCATAAGCTGGGAAACTTAGGAAGCTATGAAAAGCCATGATCGCCCTCGCCCTGAAAGGACACTGCTCCTAACGAAAAATAATAATATACAGGCATCATTAGCATCATGGACATAAGCTTTTCATATTTATTTTGTTTGCTTTGAAATTCTTTAGTTCTATTTTTTTAAAATTTCAATTGATTCAATCATTTTTTTTAATCGGATAAAGATTCCGACACACCAGTGATTCAGACAAAGGAAGCAACAGTCAAATTTCTTTGATCCAAAATCGAATGAACTTAATAAAATCATCGACGCTGGAGTTAGGCCTGGAGGCGTGGATACGTTCGTGTGTATTTGCTTCTTGACTGCAGTGTCCTGTCTTGTTTCCATATAAGAAGAATCAGTCTGCAAGCGTGAGTCGGTACTACAATTTTTCTTCGATTCCTCGTTTCATTCGCGATTCCATAACATTTTATTTTCTATTTTGTTTTTTCTATCCGGACCGTTTCATTTATTTTAGTTGTTCATTCTACCTTTTACATTTCTACGAATGTATCTTTTTCAAATTCTTTTTTTATTCCACTCATTATTACAAAACGCACATTTCAATTAATACTCAGAGAGTTAAATTAGCTTTGCATTTGATAAAATAACTTTGAGATTTATTTTTTTTTAATAAATCGATGTTTATTGATGTAACCGTTTTTTCCAAGAGATTCTTCTTCCTTTTTATCTTTTGGGAAATAAATGACTGAAACATTACAAAAAAAGAAGCAAATTTGTCGAGACGTTTATAGCTTTAAAAGGCGACGAGTATTATAATGAAAGGTTCGGTCACGCATAACTGTCACGAAGTCACGGGCGTATTCTCATGTTCGCGTGATTTCTGTTCCGGATACATTTGAGAACACAATTGTGCCCAAAACAGAATGCAAAATTTGAACTATGATTTCGATAAAAATGTAGTAAATTTATAAGTCATTGTGTGTATGTATCTGTGTTGGGTACATAAATGTTATTTAAAAACCAAAAGTGAAATAATTTTACAAAGATTACAAATGCAAATGGAAAAATGAATTATGAGTGACTGATTATAAACTATGAAATATTTCAGTTCGCATAGATTAATATTCAATCTAATCAATAGAGAAAGTTATATATTACTCTAATCGTATAGACAAACCGTAGACAGCTGTTCTATAGAATGTATCAACGTCATTGAGAAATCAATAGAATTTCCAAAGACCTGATAATTCATAAAGTTTTGCAGTGAGCGAAATGATTCTTTTCATGTTGAAACGTATGAAATCACTGATTTGATACCTTTCCCTTTGACTGAATGTTGGTTTGAAATTGATATGTCCCAGAAAGGGATATATCTATTCGAAGTAGCAAAGTGGTTGTTGACTACTGTAACCGGGTAGGACAATCTAGATGGTAACCGTAATGGACTGGTCCTCGTCGTAGTGGTAGGCAATAAGCATAGGCAAAAGGCGAAGACAATAGGCGTCCTCCCTGTACCTCTATATCAGTCTGTATTTATGGCTGACACCAGCCAATCATATTACTGTGAGAGGGAACCAAAGTTGTATGCATATTCATTACCTCAGAAATCATAAGGGAGAAATTGTATCAGAGATAACCATGGCTACAGATTCCCGAAATTAGTGAAACTGGTTAATTTAAATGAACGGAATTACTCTGTATAGAAAATTCATGTCTAATCCTCAAGTTAAGTTTTGAATACAATTTCTGTCTTAAAAAAAACGATATTTCTTGATACGTAAATACAATTTCATATAATATGACAAATTGGAAAATTAACCGACTTATATTCGAGATTGATGGCTAGATGTGGAGATGCTTAGAATACTGCTGCATTATATGGTCCAGAGCACCTGCTTGTGACGCTGATCTTGATAAAATCCGTAGAAGAATCAGCAGTATTATTGGTCCTGATCTGGTGATTCGGCTTCACTCATTTTCTCACCGACGTAAGGTTGCCTATCTGTGACTTTTCTAAAACTAATTTCATGGTAATTTTTTGGATGAGCTTTTCGTTATGGTACCTATAATTTTTGTTATTTAAACGCAGTACTAGACTGGAATTGATAACTCGTTATTTTACAGATGAGCTGGCTAGATATACCCGTAAATTCGATACTAACAGTTTATTTTCTCACACTTCTATCTTGTGGATATATCTTGCGGCTCCATACTTTCCAGCCAACTTTAATCTGCTATCTAATGTCCTCTCGTTTACTCATTTTTCTTCCTGTTGAATATTAATGTTTCTGTTCCTAATTCTCCACGCCCAGTAATCCCTTGTGTCTTAGTGGCTTTACTGCCGTACTTGGGGTGAAACCGATTGAAAAAGTAAGATATTAACACCAGAGAAAGTATATTTTTAAATTGTTTTATCCCACGCAAAACGATAAAAGTGAATAATTTGCAATGGGTTACAGAATGTGAAAGAAACGGTAAAGACAATAAAAAAATCGATTTCAATGAAATAGAACATCATTTCATTTGAATCTTTTTAATAAATTAGCGTAAACCATGTAAAGGGGATTGAACCTCTTGGAATTTATCGCTCGTCTCGTAAAGAAAGACATGAACTACACATGCTACCTCACCGTCATCTACCGACTGTTCTAGGGAAATGGAATATTAGGGTATAAGGGCATTGCGCCCAGTTCAAAAGTATAAAACAGGAAATGGGCAGGTTAAATATTAATATTTTAGGCGTATGTGACACAAAGTCGGTAAAAAATGGAGATATCGCTAAACAACAATGCAGGATAATATATGCAGGCGAAGAGAAAAATAAAAGAGGAGTAGGATTGATACGAGAAAAGACATAATGAAATGTGTTCTGGGATACAGCCAAATATCTGAAATAATTGTTGTTTTAACGAAAGAAGAGGTTTTCAAAATATACATTATAGTGATTTACGTCCCGACAGCACAACGTACAGGAGAAAAAATTGAAAAGTTTAAAGGTATTTACCATGGCTCAAGGCAAAACCCAAGAAATCTCAGTTGTGATGGGAAACCTGAATTCCAAAAACGTCAAGGAGAAAAATGGTGAAACTCTTTGCAAATTCGAACATGATACTCGTAATGAACCCGGAGAAAACTAGATCCCAATATGCACGGCGAATGACCAAAGTGTAGCCAAAAGAGAAGAGAACCCCAAAAGAATATTGACATGGGATAGCCTTGGCGGAGAAACAAATAACCAAATGGACTATATAACTATCAACAAGAGATTCAGAAATGCAGTTTTACAGTAGAAAACACCTTCCAGTCATATGTAAACTTACAGTGAAACAACGAAAATTGAAGAGGCCCAAGGTACCACCAAAACTGCAATACGACGGAATTTTAAACGACCCGAATATGAAGGAAAATACATGGACAGTGTCAAAAGCAGATACGATGAACAAATCAAAGTAAGATAAAGTAAGAGAATCTTTGGCAACAGAATCAATCGTGAATGTTATGTACCATACATATGAACACTAATGGGTATGTCCCAATCCTCATAAATACGTTGGACACTATAGTAAGTGGGGATAATATGCAGTCTAAGTAGTCCATCCCAAGCGATGGTTTATCTACTTCAAGACGCTGGCGAATAATTCATTTTGTTGGTGTTATAAAGATTACCATTTCATTTCCAACCTCTGTTTTGGTTGTCATTCAATAACCTTTTCACTTTAAAACAGCGATCAAACCAAAAGAGAATAGACGAAGAAAAAAGAATGCATAACAATTCTTGAAATGAGACAAAAACGATGCCAATGCACAAAACAGAATAGAGCCATTACATAAAGAAATAAGAAAAAAATGCAGGCAGGCTAAAAAATCAACGAAAAATGTAGAAAAATAAAAAGAATGATTAGCACAGATAAAGCAGATATGCATAGAAATAAGTGAACTAACAGAACAAAAAGACATACTCGTAATCAGCATGTATCATATCCCAGAACAGAACGCTGATATTAGACAAAAAATGGAGATGGGTGGAATATATCGAAGGTCGCTTCCATGACGAAAGACAACAACTGGCAATAAGGTGAAATATTGAAGGCTCAGAAATATTAAAGTCTTAAGTGGAATCTGCACTGGTCAAATAAAACAGAAACAAAGCGGATGCGCCAGACGGAATTTTAATTTTCTAAACAATGACAGGTGACAATTTCGACATAAAAATGATTATAATAAATAATAAGTATGAATAATAAATTAAATTTAGTGATGTAGCGAAAGTCCTAAGTATATTAGCATAACACTGCCAAAGAAGTCAAGTGTAAAAGAATGTGGAGACGAACGGACAACCAGCCGAATGAGCCATAAAACAAAACTTACCATCCTAATGTTGATGAGTAGTGAGTGCAGTGGAATCACAACGGATTCAGGACAGTAGGTTCTTCAACGACACTGGAACAAGGGACGCGATATTTTCTTCTCAATCATCCCTGTTATTTTGACACCAAAATCAACAAAGGCTACCATCAAAAATATAATTTTTCTTTGAAAAATGAAACTTATATGGAAAAAGACCAAATGTTCTAAACTGTTGAAAATCAAACGGAATATTTTCGCTATTTATGCCTGTGTATATTTTTATACTGTTAAAGCAAAATATTTAAACTGTTGTATAATATTTGTCTAATACGATACTAGAAAGCTTCTTTGGAACCTTCAGACGATAAGAAGATGTTTAAACGTACAATAAGCAATAAGTTTTCAGCAAAACAAAAAATAAATATTTTAGTTTCGCATATAGATCATTGAAAAAACACTACAAATCACTGACTTCAAATAAAAAGAGATTGCAAGACAATGTAGGACATAAGGCTATTTGTTTAGGTTATATCTATTAGTCAATTCCATAAAATATTCACTCCACACACACACACAAGCAAACAAACACACACACACACACACACACACACACACACACACACACACACACACATATATATATATATATATATATATATATATATATATATGAAGAAATATAGTCTTAAGATGTGCTATATTTATGGGATAAAGTGCTCAATATCAGAGATAGAGCGTGTAGCCTGATGATTGCATCTAGCATGAAACAGACTGTCGCCTCTAAGTGATGACTTCTGTGTCCAATTTTATATATATATATATATATATATATATATAAGATCCCCAATATGCAGTTGTGATACCCATCTATTCGGCCTCTAGATATAAACGTGATAAATCACCCATAAATATAGTAAATTTTATATATATATATATATATATATATATATATATATATATATATATATATATATATATATATATTCTGAAAGAGCAATACATATGCAGAATAACGTGTACCTGTGTTTTACAGATTACGACACAAAGATCTGTTAGAGCTGCTCAACAACCTTGACATATTTGGGATGAATTTTTGAATAATCCTGAATGCAGATAGAAAATGAGTTCGGAAGATGTACAAAAATAGAAAGGGATTTAAAACAAGATTGTGTCTTATCATTAGAATTATTCAACCAATTCTACTAGACGCTTCTGAGAGAATTAAAAGTTATACCAAGATTTAAAATTAGCGGCAAAAAATTTAGCAACATATTATATGCAAATGACACAGTATTGCTAGCTGAAAAGAAAACTTCAAAAACTTCTACAGAAGATTGTAAAGGAACGCATTAAAACCAATAAAACTTTCTACTGGAAGAAGAAGGGCTGCATGATTGTTCGCAGTAAGATGAAACTCAAATGCAAATTGAAAATCGGAGATACCAATATCAAGCAAGAAAAATCATTTAGATATCTGGTAAGTGTTTTAACAGAAGATGGAAAGTTTAACACTGGAATTTCCCATGCGCATTGGGATATTCAAAGATTCCATCCAAAAGCTAAGTAGAGTATTAAGAAACAAGAAAACTTTGTTAGAAAATAGTATTGGACTGTTACGTGATATGGCAGTAAATGCTGGGCAATATTCTTAAAGATAAAGGAGAAACTTGAAGCAACAAAAAGGAGATCTACAGAAGGATGCCCCGGTTATCATGGACGCACTACCTTAGCAACGATGGAGGATTAAATAAAATTAAACAAAATGGAGACTTATACTTAGCACCAGAAAGAGGCAGTTGGGATTTCTAAGGAATATAATGGAACATGGAAAATCTGATACTCACTGAAAATTAAAAACAAAAGGGAGAGAGGCAACAACGCAGAACGCGGCTTGATTAAATGGATAGTGGAACAAAGTTTATTAGAAATAACAAAAAGACAAAGGATTCTAAGTGTTAACAGTTAATAATGACATGAAATTGGAGAGTGCCATAATGGCCTACGTCCTCAGGCGACATACCACATAAAGATATTGCCAGGAAAGTAATAGGCTGGAATAGAGAAAAATCTATTATTATCGAAGCTGTGTTTATATCAAGCACTTTCATCTGTAATATGAGTCCCCCTATTTACCAAAATAATACTCGGCTTAATTGCTGTCGAAATACGTATAGAAATAATCAGAGGGAAGCTACATTATAACGGTAGGAATGAAATTGAAGTCGAGCTGATAGATCAGGACACATGACATTGCAGATTTTTATTTCGATTTTGTCAAGACTCTTTAGTTATATAGCAGAAGCATCAAACCAGATATAAAAGTAATAGTCGATGCAAGGAAGAGTGGTAGACTAATAAATGTACAAGATAGATTTTCTCTAACCATATAGTGAAACTATTTTTATAGCAGCAGATTTAGCCGTTAATTCAATATAATAATTCCTCTTCATACAAGACGAGAAACGTGAGACCAAGAAAGTACAGCCATTCTGATGGGAGATAAAATTATTCTTTAAGGTGATTTCATTATGAAGACAAATTGTACAAAAAATGAAGAGAAAAAGAAGTGAAATGAACAAAACACTGGAAACATCATACATAACTGAGATGTTGGATGGAATTGTCACATGATAGATGGGAAGACGATCAGATAGATAGATAGATATTAACAGACTGTGATATATATATATATATATATATATATATATATATATATATATATATATATATATATATCTTTGAAGAAAGTGGACGTCATATCTAAGGCACCTTTCGGCCAACGCTTTGTCAAAGATATTCGTTGGCAATATTTAATATAAATGAATACAAAGACAATAAAGTGACTGAGGAGGGAAAAGTGGAACTCGACTAAAAGACAAATTTTAATTATATAAATTAAAATCGAATGAGGGGGTATATCAATAAATAATTCCACAAGAGTATATAAAATAGAAAAAAGGGGAACTCACAGACCCTCCAGCAGACGTAAGGAACGTAAAAAGTATTCCTTCTGTCTGCACAGACTGGGCTGCTGACACTTAATATAAACGGCTTCAGAAACACGAAGATGATGTATAGAACTAGCGCTCTGTAATACCGAAAACCATGTGTCTTCGTACTCGGCGGCACAAGCGTCATTGTCCAGTAAATGTTGCCCAATTGCTGATTCATGGACTGACTGAGTTGTTCTTATAGGCTGACCGGAACTGCTTGAACGTACAAAAGCAGGAACATGCTGCGCCACCCTCGTTTCCAACCATAGATAAGTACGTCATATGTAAACCGCGTCACAACGGCATTTGAATTTATAAACAACAGAGTTTTTATGAAAATAGGACAACCTATCTTTAGAAAAGGAAGGAAGCAAGGTTCTAGTATGAAAAACCGTGCACAACTTAACAGCATTGTATGTGGACAGAATAGACGCTGAAATTTTGTCCAATAGTACCTGACATTTCCTACCAAGACAAGGTAACTTCAAATAAACAGGACATTGGCTAGAACCGAATGTCACAGGTTCCTTGAGACGTCTGATTTTGCTATCGATCACACGCCTGATAATATTGATTGAATATTTCGAGTTTTAGTAAGAAAAGATTTCAGGGGAGAAAATCATAACAGCACGATGGACCAAAGTCGAAATCAGACTAATTTTGTGAGACTTAGGAACAAACGAGTTCCAACTCGTATAGAGACCAATGAACGTGGACTTACGGAAAACATTAGTGACGAAAGACCCATCCCTACGTTCAACCAGTACATCCAAAAAAGAGAGAGCTCTATCTTTTTTAATCTCCATTGTAAACTTAAGGGAAGGATGGAGAGAATTTAGTTCAGCTTTAAAATTAGTGACATCTATAAACGAATCAAAAATAGAAAAAGTATCGTCCACATATCTCATATAGACAAGGTTTTTGTGGACTTTGTCAGATAAGATTTGTTCATAATAGCCCACGAAGATGTTAGCTAAAACGGGACCTAAAGGGCTGCCCATTGCAACCCCATCCGTCTGGACGTACATTGTGTCATTAAAGCTGAACTCCACGCCTTCTGTGGCTAAATGCATGCATTCCAAAAATAGTTCTTCGGGGATGCTAAATTACCTCTATATAAAATATTGGCAGAAATGCCAATGGTCACAAGTAATCGGGCATTGGTATATAAACTGATAATATCAAATGATACCATCAATTTATCTTCAGACTGTATATTCAAACTTCTAATGAATATGGACAAAAGGAAGGAGTCAGAAATATTATAGTCCGAAAAAACCTTCGAGACAGGTTGTAGTAATTCAGCTAACCATTTAGACAACTCATGTTGAACAGATCTCACCATAGACAAAATAGGTCTAAGGGGGACTACTTCTTTGTGTACTTTAGAAAGTCCATACATGCAAGGACGTTGCGAGCCTGTCGGTCTCACCCTGTTGTAAACGTCTTTGGGGATAAGGTTAGCTTTATGTGTAGCAAGTAACCATCTTTGTGTCCTAGCTTCAACTTTGCTGGTGTTGTCGCATGTATCTGCGGAGCCAATCATCCTAAATTTTGTGGAATCATTTCAAATGTCATTCATTTTATCCAGATAATCATGTTTTTTTAGGATTACAACACCAGCACCTTTATCAGGTTTGGTTAGGTACACGTCATTCCTTGACTTTAATGGTTTAATGATTAAATATAAATACATTATAAATATATTACACGCTAACCTCGTAATAATTTCACTGGACAGTTCATTAGTTTGGCTTTTGTTCGACTGAATTAACCATTTTTATTTACGTCAAATACATCATTATCTGTATGTACTTTCATATATATATATATATATATATATATATATATATATATATATATATATATATATATATATATATATATATATATATATATATATATATATATATATATATATATATATATAATTTTTTATGTGTATACATTCTTTTTATAGATACACATATTTAAGTAAATGCTCTGTTTATTATAAACAGCATTTACTTAAATATGTGTATCTATTAAAAGAATGTATAAACATAAAAATGCCTTAAAATAATTGTCGGACGTTGTACATTTCATAATATGTGTGTGTGTGTGTGTGTGTGTGTGTGTGTGTGTGTGTGTGTGTGTGTGTGTGTGTCTGAGTGCGTGTGTGCATGTGTCCGTTTGTGTATGTTTACCGTAGCGTATGTTCATTGTAGGGATAACTGGATTAGTTTTCCAATTCCTTATCTCATTAAAATCACAATTTACTTTAAATAATGTATTAAAACATTGCCTGCTATCAACAATTCGCATTTTCCTTCATTTCATTTCGAACCGATATATCACAATTTTTATAATCTTTACAAAGAAACCTAGAAACCTAACACAATTAGATCAGAGACTAACGAATTGAATCCAAAACAAGGTGATTAGCATGTTCAGATGTTCCCATTGCTCTTTCCATTATTGCCAAAGACTAAAATTGTTCTTTTACTCTTTACAGTTTATAGCTTTTCTAACATGCAGTAATATCTTTAATATTTAATGTCTTTTGGTAATGCTACTAATAGTGTCTTACTCAAGCTAGACTTATATTTGATACACAGAAATATTTGGGTATGAATTAAACATATTTAAATTCCGTTCATTTTACCTGTACTTTCTTTATGTATTTTTGTAAATCGCATATCTACATGTGAAACTGAAATTACTCCTAGACTATTTCGTTGATGTGAGAATGATGAACAGACACGATGAAGCCGGATTTAACCTCTGCAGGTATCATATATAAATAAAGGCGAGCATTGAATCATGTATGCAATTTAAATATGGCATGCAATTTGAAGTTGTATATGGAAAAAGAAATATAATCTTCAGAAAGTGAATAAGGAACTCTCTCAAAGAATAACAATGAACATAAAGGAAAGAGTTCTTGATATGGTATCTCTTTTATGGTGCTAAGTTTTGATTGTCCTGAAAATGGGATTCTGCTGACGAAAGCGGAGAATATGACGGGCAAATATGCGACGAATTTTCTGAGTATACTTAGAACTACAAGGGAACTCTTGTTAACAATCCCAGAAAGCTGGAATAATTAGAATATATAACGATGGAAGAAGGCTTGAGGACTGTGACACTCAGAGGACATATCGAAGACAAGAAAATCAGAAGAATGCAGGGACTAATCTATTTGTGAGGAAATAGAAGATTAGATATAAAGAAAACCTCAGTAATAAAGTAGTGTTGGGAAAAAGGACAGGAAAATGTGAAGAGTCATGATCACACACATCCTATAAGCATAAGGTACACAGAGAGATTAAAACTGATTAAGTCAGTCAAAATTTAGGAATTCAAGGAAACAGATTTTAAGGAAACAAAGGAGCTTGAACCGCTGCTATGTCTGTCCCAAAATGGCCGAACAGAGATCGAGCTGAATAAAAAAAACAAGAATAAATCTAAAATTTTGTAAATTGTATTTTTATTTCTGTTTTCTTTAATATATCTTTGCAAAAGCAACTTTTAGTATTTCAAATAGAAATTAGTTTCGGCCACCCTGCTTGAATATTTACTTCATGAGCTTATCTTAGATTGGCACATGGACAGAAGACACGGGCGCTTAATTTTTACAGTTGTGATCTCACTAAAACTTGCAGGAATATTTTTAAGATTTATTCTGAGTTACACAATAAAAATAGCTTGAAAACAGTGAAATGTTCGCTATGTCAACAATGAAATTATATTTTCAACAAAAACAATTTGAAGCGTTTGGTCAAACTTTGTATTTGCTTGAATGATTTGGAAATGCAGACTCAATGTTTTGACATTATCTGCAACTTGTCATCTTGTTCGGTTTTACTTTAATCGCTTCTTTAACAATGAATCTCTTCCCGTTTCTATTTTTCCTTCCTTCTCTCTTCTTTTTCTATTTTCACTTTTTAGGTATTTGAGTTTTTAAAATATTTTTTTTTCATTTTCAGTTTAGAGTGGTTAAGTGGTCGTCAGTAGGAAACACACATGTCTTCTCAAACATCAAGCACTTGAGTAACCTTGCTGATTTCGATAAAAAAAAACAAAATGGTTTAAATCATGTCAACTTATTTTGCAAGTTTTTGCGGTCATTCTAAATGTTAAAGGGTTCATTAACATCTTCAATTCAACGATTTTGGTAAATTTCAATGACTATTCTGTTTGTTTTGAAATTAAATATTTTATTTTTATTTTATTTCTTCCTACAGCACAACCGAACATTCATTTTATACGCCAAATATGGTTTTCAACCATACGTTGGTTGTTTAAAGTGACATTTCTTATTACTATTTACTTGCCAATTAGAATCTAAGAGTGTTTGTTTCTCTCACACTGAATAACCGTCTCTACTAACGATCTCTCTGGTCTTTTTCTATATGAAAGTATTAGCATTCGCATACACACACTCTCATCAATTCATGTATTAAACGTTTTTGTCGGTTTTGCATTAACATTTCATGATTTAACATTACATTTAATGATTTTATTTTAGGCTGCTATTTCTTGACATCCGATTTTATTTTGTTCACTATTTTTCTTCTGGAAAGTCGACATTTTTGTGGGTCCTTTCTTTCTTTGAAATTGACTGATTTTTCTTCCTATCGTCTTTATTTTGTGATTAATTTTCCAATTTCTTTCATGGACATCAATGTTAATTTTGTTTCTCAGCAAGCTATTTTAAATAATTTTAGAATAATTTTAGCTTAGTTTCACTTCGATTGTATGCTAAATCTCCGATCTTCATTGGTTGCCGTTAGAAAAGAATACGGATCTGGAAGAAAGAATACAGCTATGACAAAAGAATTACTAGGAATACTTTTTAATGGAAAGCCAGTTTTAAAATGTTTGACGCAATACAGTCTGAAGCGATAAATACAATTCATGCCCTTTGAAATTAAAATAAGATGAATACTGTTTGGGTAATAATAACTCATTGTTGGATGTTTTCCGTTTAACATTTTTTTCATTTTCTATTTTATATACTATTGATAGTTTTCTGACTAAGAATCGAAAGTTTATTATTTTTTATCTCTGTAAACAGACTTGCAAAAGCATTTTTTGAATAGAGATATATATTTTCTTTTGACCATATAATTTCCGTTTGTTTTTATAAAAAATAAGAAATACCTGGAATTTTACAACTTCGTTGATATTCATTTATTCCTTTACCTCATTCCATTTTATTTTTTCTATTCTGTCTCAATTGTCTATTGTGCAATACGTTCTGGTTCCTCGTGAATTAATCTGATTATCTTTCATTTCTTCTTGATCATTGAATCAGGATTAAATATCCCGAGATCTTTGTAGTCTTTTTCTTCCGATATCCCAGTTAATTTTCTGTGCGGTAATTTGACTCCATTCTTTGAAAAAGTTTTCTAGTGGATAACCAGTATGAGATATATTTCGATTAAAAATGTGGCTTCCAATTTTAGATGAAAAAAAAACATTCTTTAGAAAATCTAAATTCCTTCCGACTTTCCGCAAATAATATGCTTTGCTTCACGGAAATTAGTTTCTTTTTCTTTTCATAGAATTTCGAGAATTGTAGCACATTTCACGCTATGGATATTGATTATTATTATTATTATTATTATTATTATTATTATTATTATTATTTACTGTGAATTCTAGTCTAAATTCTTTACTTTTCGAGTCCCAACACCAGACCTAAGGTCAAAATGACAATTCCACCTGTGCCTTTTATGAGGTAAAAAAGGATCACACGTAGATAAAGCTCTTCGTAAGGCGTGGGTTGTACATTTTTTGGCATTTCCATAAGTAATCGGATACCAGGAATACCTTCAAATCGTTTATTGCAATGCTTTCCAATAAATCCGAGGTCTCCTGCTACAACTGGAGTTTTGATGTTCTCAAGTGCCACATTTTAGAGATTTTTCAGTATGTGTGCTTGGTAATTTCGAGTTGGCAAGCATTGACAATTTGCAACAAGAATAAAGGAATCGGTTTCAGCTTATTATCTACGTAGCTATTGATGTGTACGAGGTTTACCTACATCAGCTTGTTTGGTTTGGTTTGGTTTGGTTTGTTGGGTTTTACGGCATATCAACATCTCAATGGGTTATTTAATGCCGACAACATTTTTTTCTTGTAATATTTTGTTTTGTCAAAAATCTATTTCTGGCAATATTTTTTCATCAAAAATGTATAGCTGGTAATATTATTTTAAAACATGTATTGCTGCTAACATTTTCTTTTCAAAAATATACTGCTGGTAATATTTTTTTCTTCAAAAATTTTTTTCTGGTAATAATCTTTTTACAAAGTATTTCTGGTATTAAAACCTATTTTTTTATATTTTTATAATACTTTTAACCTCAGTTAACTATTTGCCCATAGCTGGGACGCTATCAGGTGCTACCACCCCGGTTCAGGGTGGACCTACGAACGCCAGCAATTCCGTGCATTTTTCACGCCCCTCAAAGTATCCTGATCAGAGGCCTTGCTGTTGGACGTATCGTCTTACCCTGGACGTAGATGTACTTTATCGTCATCCCCAGGACGAGCTTGTTTGGTATGGACCGAATATTGAACGTAAAGAAGTTTATCGTGCCATTGTTTCTGTATCTGGTCGATTACCTTTGCTTTTTTTAAAAAGATTTTTGCAACTGCGGTAGGTGTATTATTTTTTTACTCGCATTTCCTCACCCACTTGTAACTACATTTTGAAATTATCGGCTTCCTTTATTACTAAATAAAGATTTTTTTTTGTTTTTTCGTCTTTTCCTATTGATCAGTGCAGGGCGTGCTTTGCTGCAAGATCATTCTGGACACGTTACAGCTGCTGAATATATAAATATACATTTAGTGTTTCTGTTGTAGTTTACCATCTAATGAGTCTGTTATGAATTCTTCTACTTACAATAAAGTAGTTGGAAAAGTAAGCCTCGGGGGAACAGTGATAGAGTGTTCTTGCGAGGCTGGGACTGTTTGCAGACCCTGTTGAACTTTCTGTCTTGGGCAGAGAGGTACCCGCACAAGGCTGTGTCGAGTTTCGTCCGCTGAGGCAGACTGACCCGAACTCGTTTATGCGGGTTCTATGGGGATTTCTCAGACGAGCCTATTGGCTCGGATGACCCATGTTAACCTTGGCCTTGTGCCACATGAGCCCTCGTCGGGTGGGGGGTGTCAGTGAATATAACAGTGATATAGCCTGGTCAACGGATACACACTCCCAAGTCGTGTAACAAACGTCTGTTATATTTAATGTTCAATACACTATTTATCTGCAACCTCTTGTTTTTTTTTGTGTTTTTTTTTTCATTTCGTAACCAATTACTTGGTCACAACAATTTCATAGCTGTTTTAAGAATTCTAAATGAATAAAAAAAGAAAAGACAACTCAACCGCACGCACATCAATAACGTTCTTGCATGGAACCCAGCTTATGGAGTCGGTCGTGGAGATGTTTTTTTTTTCTTTTCATTTTTCTATCTTTTGTGTAGAACATTCCCTTAACTTAATTTCCATTGCCTGTTGCGATATATTCGGAGAAAGCTCAATTAAATCCATATGTGCTCATGGCCAATTGGTAAGAAACTTCACATTTCGAACATGAGAACTGGCGTCGAATCCCATCATGTTCTCTTTGTCAAGTAGTTGACTTCTTGGTGCTATTGGCCTGGGAAGTTAATCCAAGCGTACGCCACTGATGACGCTAGTCTTGGAAGTGAAATTCTGTAAATAGGACTATTCGGAAGCGGTCTACGTCTATGCTAGCGTGATGTGATCGGGACGAATAGATTCAGCGTGGTGAAATTCAAATAACACCAGATTATGAGCGCTCTCACAGAAAATGTAACAGTTTAAGTCAGCATAATTACAGCTGGGATCTTTGGATATTGAACAAACACGCATAATTAAGACTGTGCACACAACAGATTTTGCCTGGCCGACACGGCAGAATGGTTTATACGGGAACTAAAAGACGGAAATTTTATACTTTTGCTCTGATGAATTTCATTATATCTTCAACACGGATATATAAAAATCCTTCAAATTTACAAATCAACCATTCGCCCCTGCATGGAGTATTGCTGCCATATATGGTCTGGATCCCCTTCTGTTTGTCTCAAGGTCCACGATAAAATCCAAAGAAGAATATGCAATGTAACTGGCCCTGATCTGGTATCTCGTCTGTAGCCGCACTCTCACAGACGTGACGTTGCTTCCCTCTGTCTTATTTTTTTACAAGTATTTTCACGGTAACTGCTCCGATGAACTGCTTTCGCTGGTTCCCAGACTTCATGAATTTAAGCGTTAAATTAGGCTGACATCTCGCTCTCACCATTTCACTGTCGAAACTGTTAAATGTAGCCGTCTCTTCTACTCCAATATCTTCATGCTTCGCACTCCTCACCTATGGAACTACCTAACCATTTCTTGTTTCCCTGATAGCTATAATCGCCAAGTATTCAAATGTAATGTCAATCGATATCTCCAGATGCCCTGATCTATCCCCTAACCTTCTATTCATCCTTTCCTCTATCACTTCTCTTTGCTCTTGCTCCCACTCTCTGTAACCCCTTGCGTGCTAATGGCTTCCCGCCTTGCTTGGGGTGGAACTGCTTAAAAAAAATAAAAATAATTTAAATACATGATTCACTTTTGATTTACGTGCAACTTACGTAAGGGCTTTGGTTGTGCCAATTGCTCAAATGACGTAAATGTGTGGAAACTAACAGTGTTTTTTTTTTCCGCTGCGTTCTAGCAAGCTTTTTGTATCCGAACACGCATCATTAACTTCAAATTTACAATTTTCCTGATATTTTTTTAAGTGAAGCTGTTATTGATGTTTGGCTTCGCGTCTCATCACTTCAGAAGACACACAAACAAATAAAAATGTTTTGTGCAAATGAGTTGAAGAAGAGAATAGGTCGCTTGTTGTTTCCTGAAGACTATACGCCCACATGTGACAGTGACTGGCAGCCAATAACAAGAAAAAAATTAAAAATTAATCCGAACATCATTAAAATTTTCTTTAATATCGGAATCAAATTGACCTTGGTTGAAAAGAAAATATAATAGTTGCAGGCAGATGTTCAGTATTGTCTAAAGTGATATAAGTTTTTCTTTGCAGATAAATATCTATTCTTTAAATGTAAGAACTTAAGTATTGCCCTAATTGAAGAAAGGATATTTTATTTTTTCGTTCAATGTTTCAAGAGAGTATACGATGATATTACGTATATCAGTAAAAATAATGTAATCAAAAATGTTCAAATCATAGAAATTCTCTGTCTCAGACAATTTCTATCTATCTACATATGCATATTTATATATTTTTATATATCTTACATTGTTCATTATCTATTCTTATCTCTCTCTTTCTCTCTCTCTCTCTCTCTATATATATATATATATATATATATATATATATAAATATATATATATATATATATATATATATATATATATATATATATATATATAAATATACATATACATATAAATATATATATATATATATACACACACACACACACACACACATATATATATATATATATATATATATATATATATATATATATATATATATATATATGAGGTAACTAATTAGACTCGATATAGCGCCGCTCTTCACAAATTTCGTGGTGTATCACATCCGAGTTTGCATAACCCATATAAAGCAGAATATATATATATACATCTGTGTATCTGTCTGTCTGTGTATATGTATGCATGCTCCCATTACTCGACCGATTTAAATGATATTGGAAACAAATATTTCACATTTACTGATGAAGGTTACTAACAACTTACGAGTCACCAGGCTCCCCGTATTTTTGCAGAAGCATCGATAAAACAGAAGATAGGTATGATTTTTCGCCAAAAAAAAACAAGGCAAAGTCAGATTAGAAAAAATGTTTTACTGATTGAGCTGATGTTCCTTGCACGTAATACAAACTCTTGTTATTTTGTTTATGTCCAGTGCTTGATAGCTTCCCTGCAAAAACAAAAAAAATGCTAAAAAATTGTTTTTTTTCGTAATACTTAACATCAAAACTTAAACAATTTCCTCATTTTATAATCGATTTTCTTTAAATTTGCTATCATGCAAGAAATAAGGTAGTGAGTTTTTTAGTCCTGCTCGCGTCCCCACGTTTTAGGAAAAAACACGTAAAACCGATAAAAAGCCGGTTTTACGGCCACAATTCCCTGGTTTTTCATTCTATGCTTTCCTAATTTGCCATGGAAATTAAATATGGCACATAAAATTTGTTGCGTAAACGTTTGATTTAGATTATTTCGGTTAAGTGGACGAAATCTGCGACAAACTAGCTCAAAAATCAGCTTTTGCCAGTTAGCTATTTTTTTCATATGATTCCATGCTAAACTCATTCGAACAATCTTTGATGCAAAGATTGTTTGAGGAGGATTAAAGAAGTGTAAAAAGGGAAAAATTCCCGAAGAAACTCTTATTGAACCCAGCTTTACAATAAACGTGCCAAGAAAGGGGGGGCGTGCGTTTGCACTTGCAGTTTAATCAAGATCTCTTGCTCCATCCTTGCTTTTGTTTGATTATTAGATTTCTGAACAATACCAAAGTATTTTAACGTTATTACGGGCATAGGAAATTTACTGAATATCTAAAACAAGTTAAGAAATTTTATTTATGCAATTCCTTTATAAAGAACAATCAAACACTTGGGAAGGACATACCATAGAAAAGATGAGTAGCAAGCAGACTAGAGAAATGTGCATGTATACAGGGAGTGTAGATATACAGTTGCAGCCTAGTAGACCAGGGAAACGCCTTGTATATCGACATTGGGAATACTGTCATCATCTTTGTTGTTTTTATTACAACCTTTCTGCCGTTGTCTATCAAGCCTTAACCAGGTGTATATCGATCTGGACAGAAAACAGGTAATTCTAAACAGAACCCTTTATTTAATCTACATGAGTAGACTGTTCTCGTTCCACTGCACGTGTTTAGGGATATCCCGTTTTGTTCTTGTTTTTAGTACTATTTAGTTATTGCTCGCCCTTTTCCACTCTTTCCAAGTACACACTGCCCGGCCCTGGGATTGAACTTACAATTACTATATCCCGAAATTAGGCTATTGTTCTGTAGATTAAATAAAGTTTCAGTTCAGAATTGTCTGTAAATTAACCAAATCGAAATACACATGATGAAGACCGGCGTTGGAATCACAACCACCGAAACTTTGTGATAGCAACAACAAAGATGAGAACAGTAGTCCGAATGTAAAGGACGTAAATAAAAAAAATGTATTTTAAAAAATATTAAAATACATACATACATACATATATATATATATATATATATATATATATATATATATATATATATATATATGTACTGATTTTATCGGTCTGTAGTTGGGCAATGATCCCAGAATGCGGCACCTTCGGAAAACCCTGAAAACCATACCACAGGTTGACTCAAGCCTTGTGAGTGAAATTTGTAGACGGAACACTTTGGGCCGTCGATATCTGTGCTAGCTCGAAATCACAAATCAACGTGACCGAGGGTTTCAGTGTGATTGTTGATTATTCTACATAACACGCTTTCTCCCAGAAACACTAACTAAGCTCTGCTCAGCATAGTTCGAGTATAAACCACTATTAGGCATGTATATATCACGTGTGTTCCGTGTATAATCCATGTGTTTGTGTGCCTTATAATCCTGTTTTTTCTAAACATTGCATTGCAGCCCTCTCGTGTATCTGTCCTGACAAGCAACGTTCCTCTGTGTATAATCCATGCGTTTAGGTGCATCATAATCCTTTCTATATCTAAACCGGTCACGTATGGCATTGCAGCCCTCTCCTGTATCTGTCTTGACAAGCAACGTTTCTCTGTGTATAATCCTTGCGTTTAGATGCATCATAATCCTATTTTTTCTAATCGGGTCTCGGATGACAATGGATATTCATTTGTATGCCTATTTGTTTTTCAGCCTCAAGTAAGCATTTTCGTTTATGTTGGTGTTGTAAACATATCTTGGATCCTTTGAGTATTGATTTCATAAAAATCAATGCCATACTAATGTGTGATAGACGTGTGTTTATAGATCGCAAAATATTTATCAGAACTCCCTCTAAGCATTTGAAATAATTATGTTTTTTTTCTAATAACGTTGGCATTTATAAAATCAAAGTTAGGGCTTATTTTATTTCTCTGTATTGCGAGCGGATTTAAATTGTTGCCGTAACGTGAGTCTGACTGACATTCATAGACGCGGTCTATTCAGATGTGTCGCCATTTTAGCTCAGACTATAGTGCAGGCTTTTATATCATAAATACCGGAATGTGATGTAGTGTTGTATTCATTTTTCTTTCTAACTGTATATCTGAGTGCCTTGCAGGTGGTGTTAAGTATCTATGTGTTAGGGCAAACTATTTGTTTTTCAAATTTTGTTGAAAGAATATTGGATGGTAGGCTTATGAAATTTTTGTTAGTTCTTGAAAAATTTTTGAACATAATTATTGGAGTTAACATTTTCTTCAATTTTTACGACTGCATTATCTGAATTTCAAATTCGGCTTCAGAAATTAGAAGTCAATATCTATATATAGAGTAGACACGTAGATTAGGTGTCTGCCACTTTTTAATATATGACACTAATGTCTGTATATATATATATATATATATATATATATATATATATATATATATATATATAAAATTATTATTAAGAAATAGACAACTTTAGCGACCGAAAACTAGTGGTATAACGAACAAAGAAAGGGACAATAGATTAACTAATATATATAATGATAATGTAATGACAATAATATAGATGATAATAATAATAATAATATATATATATATATATATATATATATATATATATATATATATGTGTGTGTGTGAAAAAAAGTGTATATAGATATTATCCGAATTCATACCAAACGGATAAAATATACAAACCACCAACAATCACAATTTAATTTCAAGATACCATCACAATAATTGCATCTATCGTTATTATCATTGCACGACCATTAGTAATCACTTTTACCATTTTACAATAACTATTAACTAATAATATTATCATTACCACCAACACCCAACACCATCACTTACACATCACACCTACTATTAACATATAAATCCACTACAATCATTAACGTATATTACTCTCCAAGCATATTTAATACCTTAAAACAATAAGATCAGATATAATTTCCATATGTAACCATGAGAATAAATACCCATTACCAGGATTCATAATAAACAAAAAATAAACAAATAAATATAGAAAATAAAATAAAATAAAACACCAACAACCTCTCTTTAGTTCAAGCTAGCACCACAATAATTACATTTATAGGTTTTTATTATTCTCCCCCCAACATTACTAATCACTACTAACAATTTACAATAAATAGTAACCACTTATATTATTGTTGTGTATGATACACCTAATTTACATAAGTGGAGTACCGACCATATAAATATGGGTTGGTACCGGAAGACGAAGATTAAGAGATCGAATCGAGAGACTCTGCCCGACTGCGATTTAGTCAACCCATTATGCAGGAACAGTCTTCCCAAGAATATACCAAAACTAACAGTAATTATTGTGTACCTTTTCCTTGTTTCAATACATTTTGTTAACGTACATTTTGTGTTGTATTATTATTATTCCATGCTTATCCAAGTTTCAACAATGGCGACGAGGTATAAAGAACTTTACGTTACGGAAAAAAAAAGAATTAATAATTGATAGCCTTCAACAATTGGGACAAGTGGAAGAACCCAGGCTGAAGAAAAAAAATCATTAATTAAAAGTCGAACATCTAATGGAACGGAAAAGTATTCTGAAGTTTGGACAGTTAAAACTAGTTAAAGGACGACTAAGCTTAAAGGAACGTTCACTCAGAAAAATCTGGAAGGTGGCGTAAACAAATAACTGCGAAAAAAAAAAAAAAATGCTGGCCGACTAAAAAAGAAAAAAAAAAGAAAAAAAAGCTGGCCGACTAAAAAAAAAACATGCATGGAATTAAAAGGAGTACAAATACAACGTGTCGACTTTGAAAGGTAAGCGAACTTGTAAAAAAAAAAAAATTTGTTTATTTTTTTTGTTTGGTTGCTCAACAATATTTTATAAAGCAAGACATAAAATTAAAAAAGGCGTAAGTTGTTTCGGTTTTTTTTTGTCTGCTTATAGTATATTCGTGGATACACAATTTAAAAGTATATTCTTTGTTGCATGAACACTATCAGTTAAAAATGGAGGAATTATCCAAAGTCATAGCTGAATTGTTTAAAGCCCAGCAGTTGAGTCAAGCTGAGTTAGTCAAATCCCAGCAGTTGAGTCTGCAACAACAAAGTAAACAGTTTGCCTTATTAAGAGAACAGCAATTAGCACAGCAGAATTATAAAGAAAGGCAAGAGGAGTTGAGTCAGCAACGTCAAAGGAACAGGAAGAAATGTATGTCAAGGTTTTGGAAATTCAAAAGTTAACATTGGAGAAATTAAACAACATTCAGGCAAATGAAAGTAACCCTTCATATTCTAATAACATCATATTTAATTCGTTGGAAACTTTCAACTATGTGCCAGACGAAGGAAAAACGTTTGAAGGTACTTTAAACGATATGAAGATATTTTCCACAGACTGTGAAAACTGGTCGAATGCAAGAAAAGTCAGTCTATTATTAAGAAAGCTAGGTACAGCGGAACATAGCAAATTTGTAGATTTTATTCTACCGAGAAGAACAAATGAATTGGAATTCTCGAAACAGTGAAATTGCTAAAGGAGTTGTTTGAGCAAATATGTCGCTTTGGCATAAGCGATGGTTATGCATGAATGTAGCTAAATCCGACGATCAGGATTACTTAACTTATGCATCTATAGTGAATAGACATTGTGACAATTTCAGATTGGCAGAGATTACGGTTGAAGAATTCAAGTGTTTAATTTTTGCTCAAGGACTGGTATCCAGTAAGAGTGCCGAAATAAGACGTAGAGTTTTGTCTAAACTCGAATCTGAACAAAACCTTACCCTGCAAAAGTTAGCAGAGGAGTGTCAGCGGGCCGTAAGTTTAAAGAAAGAGTCTCAAAAAATTGAAGAAGCTGGTATTGCTTATATTAAAAAAGTGAAGAAACAGTCAAATTACCCATCAGAAAAAAATTGGATTAAAAATTCGGCGTATTTTAAAAATAGACAAGAAAAATTAAATGAAAAAAATGAGGAGAAAAAAAATGGTTCCGCCATTTAATTGTAGACGGTGCAACGAAAGACATTGGGAGGTAAATTGCCCATATAGAAATAAAAAATGTTTCTTGTGCCACAAGAATGGTCACAAAGGGTCGTGTTGTAAAACGAAAAAAGTCAATAGCCGAATTAGACAAACAAATTCAAATATCAAATCAGATAGAGATTTGAGGAAGTATGTGACGACTGAAATATTTAAAAAGAATATCAAATTTCAACTCGATTCGGGTTCAGATTTAACAATAATGAACTATAAAACATGGAAAATTTTAAAAAGGCCTACAATAATGAAGTCAACGAAACGCGCTCGAACAGTGACTGGAAAGGAAATTAAATTCGAAGGCGAGGTTGTACTTCCCATGAAATTGAACAGGATAGTTAAAAAAATAAAAGTTTTCATTCTGAAAATGGAGAAAACTTGATGGGTACAGATTTTATTGAAACATTCGAATTGTGGGATAAACCGTTAAACTCTTTCTGCAGAAAAGTAGAAAGTAATACGCAAACAAGACAGGACATTAATGAGGAATTAAAAAAAAGTTTCCGGAAAATTTCACACCTGGTCTTGGAAGATGTAACAAGTTTGAAGCCAAATTCGAATTAAAGGAAAATACTATGCCAATTTTTAAAAAGAAACGTAATGTGCCTTTCGCAAGTGTAGAAAAATTAACGAAGAACTTGATAGGTTGGAAAAAATGGGAATTATTTCGAAAGTAGAATCTAATTCATGGGCTGCGCCGATTGTGTGCATAAAAAGAAATCAAACCAAGTCAGAGTCTGCGTTGATTCTTCGACAGGGTTGAACTCGGTAATTAAGGACTACCATTACCCGTTACCGAGTCCGGAGGAGATTTTAACAAGCTAAATGGTGGAGTTATATTTTCAAAATTGACTTATCAGATGCCTATCTCCAAATTCCCGTCGAAGAGGAATGTTCGAAGTTACTAGGGATAAACACGCATAGAGGGTTATTCAAGTACAACAGGCTTCCTTTTGGTATTAAAGTGGCACCTGCCATTTTTCAACAAGCTATGGACGTCATGCTGAATGATTTAGACTTTGCGTGCGCTTACTTAGACGACATCATAGTAAGGAGCGAATCGGTCGACGAACATCGAGAGCATCTCAATCAAGTATTTAAAAAGATTCAGGACTTTGGATTTAAAGTCAAAGAGTCAAAGTGCGAATTTGGTTTGGAGGAAATTAAGTATTTAGGGCACATAATCAACAAAAATGGCAGATGTCCAGATCCGGAAACGTCCATTGCAATTAGAGACATGCCGACGCCCACTAATGTGGCGATGCTACAAAGTTTTCTAGGGCTTGCAAATTATTATCAAGCGTTCATTAAAGGAATGTACAATTTAAGAGCTCCGTTGAATGAACTGCTAAAAAAAGACAAGGCATGGGAATGGACGGTAGAATGTCAAAGCCTTTGATGAAATAAAGAAAATGCTTACGTCCGACCTCTTTTTAACCCATTGCAATCCAAAACTGGATATTGTAGTGGCAAGTGACGCTAGTTCATACGGGATAGGAGCGTGTATTCAACACATAATGCCAGATGGTTCTAGAAAACCAATAGCACACGCTTCGAGAACTTTGCTCCCAGGAGAAAGAAGTTACTCTCAGATAGAAAAAGAGGCACTGAGTATCATTTTTGCCATACAATAATTTCACAGGTACATCCACGGCAGACATTTTATCCTTGAAACGGATCATAAACCACTGATCACTATTTTTGGTTCAAAGAAAGGGTTACCCGTTTATACAGCGAGAAAACGATACACTCCCGGAGAGAAGGTGCTTTTCAAGTGCTATAAAAACAACGTTGAGTTCTGGGAACGAGGCATAGTGGACAAGAGAATCGGTGACCTGATTTACATAATTAAAGGGCCGAAGAATACTCATAAAAGGCACCAAAACCAACTTAAAAAAGATTACGGTATAGAGCAAGAAGAGTGTATACCGGATGAGGACGAAGATCCCATTGATATAATGTATGATATGTTTCAGGTAGAACCTCCACAGAATACACCTGAACCAAGAAGATCCGGTAGGAAACGGAAGTTGACGGACCCATTGGACGTGAATTCAAAACGGAAAAAATATTAAAATTAGGCAAATGGATCTACAAAGAAATAGCCATAATCATCAACCCATATAGGAAGCCAATTTGAAATCCAAAAGGGATTCCAAGGCTTGGGAGGAGGGTGTTGTGTATGATACACCTAATTTACATAAGTGGAGTACCGACCATATAAATATGGGTTGGTACCGGAAGACGAAGGTGAAGATTAAGAGATCGAATCGAAAGACTCTGCCCGACTGCGATTTAGTCAACCCATTATGCAGGAACAGTCTTCCCAAGAATATACCAAAACTAACTGTAAATATTGTGTACCTTTTCCTTGTTTCAATACATTTTGTTAACGTACATTTTGTGTTGTATTATTATTATTCCATGCTTATCCAAGTTTCAACAATTATTATTGTAACCATCACCCTTACACATTACTATAACACCACATCTACCATTACCATATAATCATGCCATAATTATTAACGTAAACTACCCCCTCTCCCAGAATATTTAATACCACCATAAAAATAACCAATTAGGATCACAAACTGAAATTTCTACCAGTCACATATACACAGTCAAAAAAAAACAAGAAAAAAAACAGCTTTAATATAATAACAATATTTTTGCAAATTAAAAATTAAAAATTTTAGCAATCTTCAACTACAATAATTTTACACAGAATACCTATTATCAGGATTTATACCAAAATAAATTAATACATATAACAAGATAAAATAAAACACTAACAACCACTTTTTAGTTCAAGCCACCACCACTATAACTACATTTATGGTTTTATCATTCTCCCACCACCGTTACTAATCATTTCTACCAATTTACAATAACTATTAGCTAATTATATTATCATTGTCTCTAATCCCTTGCAACATTACTATCACATCATATAATATAGACCCGCTATAATTATTAAATTAAACTACCCTCTCACCCAGCATATTAAATATTAAACATCACCATATAATATGACCAATAAAGATTACAAATTTCTACCTGTTACATATACACAGTCATCAAAAACAAACAAATAACCAGCTTTAAATATAACCAATAAACCCCCATTTTTTTTCAAAAATTTAGAAATAAATATAAATAATTTTTACCTATCATAATTTTACACAAACCCCACCACACGTATATACATACATACGAAGAAATTTATTCACTGGAAAAATAAAAATATGACATGTATACATTCACGAGACATTCACGAGAAATTTTCGCTACACTCCCAATCTTTGAATTTCAACGTACAAATGCGTATGTATAGACACAAAACTACCCGTATACATACATATGTCATATCCGAAACTGCCCACATATGTTTATATATGTATGAGTCCCGATGGACGACCAAATATGTATATGTGTCTGCATACATCGATGTTTGCGTTAGTAAGATGAAAAAACGACAAAGTTTCCCCCACCACTTCCACAATAACACCAATACACGCAATCTACATAAACCCAAAATTTTAAAAAAAATTAATCAGTTTGTCTGACGATTGCTAAAGCGTGAAACCCAGGGTCACAAACTCACATCTATCCAACCCAATATATATATATATATATATATATATAATTATTATTTTTATTATTATTATTATTATTATTATTATTATTATTAATTTATTAAGAAATAGACAGCATTAAAGTTTTATGATTATAATCTTTTTTTCCTTGGAATCGAAATTAGATTCTCATTCCTCCGATCGATATTTTCATACAAATCAATGTGTGGCAATTATTCCAGGTAAAAGGAGAATTATGTAAATATCATATTTAGTTTATGCACACATGTCTGTAAGGAGGCAGGATTAAATGGGTGGCAGGGGTGATAAAGTGATAGAGAGGGTGGAAGACAAACAAAGGCAAATAAAATTAGTAGACAAAAAAAGAAGATGAAGAAGAAATGAAATAGATGTATTCACACCCATGTTAATAAAGAGAAATATAATAATGGCATTGGTGATGTGGGGTTTCTAAAAATATGCTGACTTATTTATCAAATATATCTGTAGAAAAGTGGAAGAGGAGCAAGAAATAAAAGTGGAGAAAAATTCAAAAAGGAATATATATATATATATATATATATATATATATATATATATATATATATATATTCGAAAATTCTAACATAAATATATTATAAAATCATTACGAAAATCGCCATTTGGTTTCAAAACATCTGGTGCCTTATCAAGTGATGATGTTGAATGTAGAATAAAGGGTTTTAAATGGTTCAAATCGATTAACAACGCCTCTCAAAGGTTAGCGCTACAATTGCCTATATATATATATATATATATATATATATATATATATATATATATATATATATATTGGCAATGAAAAAGAGAAAAGAAAATATACATGCCGTACACAGACAAAATATGGCAACGATCAGATAATGACACTTCAACATTAATAATAATAATAATAATAATAATAGCAACTGAAATTAAAAGAAAGTAACAATGTTCTAAGAGAAAAAAATGGTTTAAAGGAGTTTTTTTTTTTAAAAAGATGTAAGCAATTTTTTCAGAAGTCCTTTAATCGTACTAATACACATATATACAAGCCATAGACACGTATATATATATATATATATATATATATATATATATATATATATATATATATATGCATACATGTACACAGGTACACATATACATAAATATACGTGTATTTTAATCTTTCAATAGTGATGATATTCATAAAAAAAACACTTATAATGAAGAAAAACTCAAGTAAATTCTATTAAAAGTTAAACAAATTGAAGAAAAAACATCCCTTCAATATTTAAAAAGGTAATAACACAATATATGAATACAAGTGTGAATTAAATCGACTAAGGATATATAATTTTTTTTTTAAATTAAAACATGTAATATATATTTAGAAAACCAATGTATTTTCCATTGGTTACTATATAGAGGACGAACATAATTCGAACAACAGAAACATGTTTGGCGCATCAATACACAATATATATTCTACCAGTATATATCATAAACAAGTACATATGTACATACATATATCCATATAAAAACACGCAGAAGTGGTTATATATGCACATCTCTATATGACAAATAATATACATGTACATAGACATTCTTACATATATACATACAGAAAACTACACGATTAAACCTACATAATGACAACATGTATTGTTCCATGTTACGTTTATTCATAATTTGGATCTGCGAAAATTTGTTTTCTGTGGCTATGCTTGATAAATTGGTCAACATGTCTAAAGAAACTCCACACCACCACTGACAATATTATATTTCTCTTTATTAAGACAGATGTCAATATATCTATCACTTTTCTTATTTTCTTTTTTCCTCTCGTAATTTTGTTTGCCTGTATTTTGTCTTCCACTCTCTCAATCACTTTACCCCTCCTGCTACCAATTTAAAACTGCCTCTTCAAACACATATGTGCATAATTTAATAAAATGATATTACATAATTCTCCTTATGCCTGTAATAATTGCCAGCCATTTATTTGTATGAAAGTGTCGATCTGAGGAATTAGAATCGAATTTTGATTCAAAGGAATGAAATAGAAATCATGAAACTTTAAATTTGTCTGTTTCAAATAAACGCATTCTCCATTCAAATACGAGTATCCGTTAAAAATTAGGTTTCAATAAATAAATAAAAATCTGACGGAGTAAATAAGAAAATCCATAAATTCCTACACACAGAGACACACACATACATATATATATATATATATATATATATATATATATATATATATATATATATATATATATATATACAATTGTAACAATGCAGTATTAATGTTTGAGCCTTTTTATACACACACGCACACACATATGTGTGTGTGTTTTGTGTGTATGTGTAATATATTTTCTGAATATACGATAATTTTATAGATATAATTTATTTAAGTAAATACTGTCTTTTAATTAAACAGTAGTAATTACATTTACCTGACTGAATGTATGAGAAATTCCTAGAAAATATAAAATTTCGAAAAGGAATCGAACATGTATTCCTATACAGAACCCGCCATTTTATCTGACTTGCTGTACCATTCAGATAGAGGGAAGCGTCCGTTTAGCAATGTCCAAATTACTGCTTATAAACACATTTTTTCTCGGCCGATCATATCTTTTCACGAAACGTATATTCACATAAATATTTACAACATATAATGAAATTATCGGACTTAATCCATTTTATTATATATATATATATATATATATATATATATATATGCATGCATGTGTGTGTTTTTAGTCTCCATTGTTTTTTTTTCTCTGTTATTTGTTTATTACTTCTATTTTTATATTTCAACGAATTATTTTCTTTCTTATTTCTATATTTGCTTGTCTGACATTTTTAGATATTTTCTCTTCTTTCATTCAGTTTCGTCTTGCACCGAGCCTAAGTAATGTCCCGTCATTAACCAAATTTCAGATTCCCGCATTAATTTACTTTCCGACATTCCTACCGCTATCCTGATCATGTTTTGTCGTTGTTAATGCTATTTTCGCGCCTTTCTACGAGGTTATATGAATAATTCATCATAGTCATGCCACCCTCTCCTTGCCTTGATACTCCGCTGTATTTAAGTGTAGATAACTTTTTACTAGCTTCACAAATCTTACCCCATAACCTAAAAGCCTCGCCTAAGTTTTATAAATATAATATCTTATTTCCAATGAAATTAATAACGATTACTTGTTTTCATTAACATTAATTATTTTTTTTATTATCAGTAACTTCATTAGTATTATGTTAAAAATTCACACACGTCCTTTCTTATACATTTTCCTGTAAATCAAGTGATAGCAAGTCTCTCTGGCGCAAGGTCATCTTTCTTTAGCAAAATAATTTTTTTTTAATCCGATCATCTTTGGGATTTCTCATGAATTTTGCCAACCTGATAATAAATAGAAGAAACGCTGATTTCATATTCCACAATTTACATTTTTCTGGTCATGTATAAATATTTCCCCAGACTTAAACATATTTAATATTTGAGTAACTTGAACAGCGATTTCAACTAGTGGAAACTGCCTTCTCAATATTTTCAATGAAAAGATCTTGTCTTCAACTCAGAGTGTATTTCTCGACCATTACGTAATACTCAAATCTCTATATCATTAAGAGTCTCAAAATCATAGTGTATCATACAGTAATACTTGCCTGGCCAATGTTTACCGAATGTTTCCTTATAACGAAACTGTAAATATTACTATTAACATTAAGAATGAGATCATATTCTAAAATATAAGATCAAATACCCGGCCAGGAATTGAACTAGCTTAACTCAAGTAGCACTGGCTACTCAGTCAATGTTTACAAAATATTTCCTTATAACGAAACTGTAAATATTACTACTACCATTAAGAATGAGAACATATTTTAAAATATAACATCAGCTCACCAGCCAGGAATTGAAAAAGTCTTAACTCCAGGAGCACTGGCTACTCGGTTAATAAAAACGAAAACAGCTAATATTAGCATTATACCTTTTAGGTGACGGGCTACATTGTTTTCAATTCAGTTTGACAGACTCCACCACCAGATTTCGAAGATCACTATTTCATGATCTATTTTCGTTTTTCTCTCGTAGTCTCAATGAAGACATCTCATCTAAAATTGGAGGCACTCAGATTACTCTTTAAAATACATTCTTCAATCTCATGTATCCTCATCTGGGATTCCTTTTAATGACGCTGGGAATTTTCGTGGACTTGCTGTATTCAAATGTTTGATTTCTCATTTTGCATTTCTCTGACTCCTGATATGTTCGCTTCTTAATATCGCATCATTTGGCTCACCTAATCAATCATCATTTATTTGTACACTCATTAAGTTTTTGCTAACAGTCAGTTCAACCCACAATATTATTATTTTCTTCCATTACATTTACGTTCTTTCCTATTGTCTAAAAAATCCCAAACTCAGTATTATCATTATTATTATTATTATTATTATTATTATTATTATTATTCATACATACATGCGTACATATATTTATATACAGTGTTCTTCAAAGATAATCGATATTCAACATCCGCCTCATTATCCTCGCAGGCCCTATTAACGCTATGGTCTGTACAATCTCAATATTTCCTCGTATTTCCAAACTATCCAAACTAAATTTGAATGGTTTTGGCAGAAATCCATGTCTGTCTATCTTTTCAAATTTTCAATATTTTTACTTTTCCAGGCATGGTTTATTTCTCAACATCTCCATTTTCTTAATGTTCAAATTGTAATCTGCTGATACAGCCGACAACACAATCTAGGAAGTTAATATTTATATTTATTCACGACGATCTATTCTTGCCTCAATGGAGTTCTTGGTCAATAATAGGTTTAGATGCGTGAACATAGGAATTAGTGTCTCTATTTCGTGTGGATTCGTTAGTCATTTATACTTGTTGACATCCTCTTCTATATGACAGACAGTGTGCCAACATAATTTATTTACATATTTGCCATAACCGGATAAAAGTTGTTTGCATGATTCTTTTTATTTGCCAGTTTACTTCAATCGTCTATTACCTGCTTCAGTTAGCCATATCTTTTCACACTTGCTTTCTTTTTAGCAGGTCTGGCAATGTTCACTTTGATGCCCTTTTTGTGTTTGACGCGTTTTAAACTCTGCCCGCCAATTATTTTGAAAAAAAAAACACACACACACACACTTCATTTTCAGACGATATTTTGTTGTTTTTAATATAGTAATAAAGAAACTGAAGTAGTTTGAATTACTCGGGCGCTTGCTAACAGTTATATAAGAATAAAATCTCGCTGCCGACATTTGAGTTTGAACATAGATCGCAACTAAGTAAACGCAGTCAATCCCATTATTGAATTACTTAGAACACTTGAACATAAAGGAAACGCATATATATGTAGGAAGTAACTGACGACTAAGGATCACCATTTCTATTCTATCCTCTATTACTATACAGACCGCTATTCTATATTCCCTATACCATTTCTCTATTCAGATCACTATAAGGGTTACTTTTCGAATGAGTATTATCGAGCAAGTACTATTAGCGCGAGATTATTCGAAGGCGTCTAACACTAGTATTGTTCAACGGCGTACTATTGTTGTATCTACGATTAAAAAAGCTCTCCTACAACGAAAATGACAACGTGTATTCGTTGACAATACAAAGATTTCAACCGACTGTTGACATCACGAATCTAACACCTTTTCTGGATATATGAGTTGACAATTGGACTCGTTTCAAGGTCAGAAGGGCATAAAATGAATCATGTTCAACGTATAAACATATCTGTAGCTGGTTCATGTTTTGGACGTGTTTCTTCGTCCATGTCTGAAAAATGTGCTTTCGATGTAAACGTATATACACATCTACGCCGTTTAAAAAAATGAATCTGAAAGTGCAAAATGTAATTAAAATTATTGAAGAAACCGATGAAATAGATTGCCCGTGGTAGATGTAGGGATGCGAACAATAAATCAATTTTGTTTATTTGCCTCTTATATTCTCCAAACAAGCTTTTATGAGACACCATAACTCTTCAGTTTGTGAAAAACAGCATATCAAAGCTGTCAAACGTCACCGAAATATCCAAAAACACTGTCCGAGTCCTGCTTTTCTTATCTAAAACTAGACAGACAAATTCAATTATAACTGTGGTTGACCCAGAGAAGTGAAGCCATACCAATCTTTGTATTCATTAACATTCGAATACTAGACACAATGTCATTAACAAACACAATTATTATTATTATTATTATTACTTTCATTTCTTTTGATTTCTGGCGGGGCCGCACAGGGACCTAAGGTTAGAAATGGCATCATGACACTTTCCACTGACAAAAAAAAAAATTACATAGATAGAGCCCTTCATAAAGAAAATTTTGAGGCATGGACATCCAGGAATCCCAACAATTAATCTACTGGAATCTTTTCAAACCAATCATAGTGCTCCAACTACAACAGCGATTGTTAATGTTCCCATGTGCCACATTTTTGAGATTTCTATTTCAAGGTCCTTGTATTTTGACAGCGTTTTGAATATCTTCAAAGATATATTGCAATCAGCAGGGACTGACATATCAACAAGAAGGCACATTTTTTTTGTGTGTGTTCTTTAATAACAATGTCTGGGTGGTTGTCCCACAAAATGGTAACAGGTCCTATCTCAGTAACCGGGTCTGGGTGGTGTTCATACTATTTTCTTTCAGTTTCCTTCCCGTAGAAGTTGCAGATTTTCCAGTGCAGATATTGACCCACTCTTTCATGCCGGGTTTCATACTCAGTGGGTGTCAATATCGTGCAACCTGATACAAGATGATCAGTTGCTTCTGAATAATTATCACAGAATCTGCATTTTTGGGTAACAAACTATTTTAGTATATATGCTTGATAATTCCTAGTTAACAAGCATTGGTCCTGTGCAGCAAGGATAAGACATTCAGTTTCAGCTTTCAACCCTGCACTACGCAGCCACTGATGTGTACGGGTTATTATTATTATTATTATTATTATTATTTTTATTTTCTTTGATTTCTGGCGTTTACACATTTCTTTCCGTGTCCCGCCCAGGAACCTAAGGTTAGAAATGGCGTCATGACGACACTTTCCACTGAAAAAAAAAAAAATTACATAGATAAAGCCCTTCGTAAGGTGTGGGCTGTACTTGTCAGAACAATTTTTTTGTATCTCCTTGAGGCATGGACGTCCAGGAATCCTTTCAATTAGTCTACTGCAAACTTTTCCAACCAGTCCTAGGGCTCCAACGACAACAGGGATTGTTGATGTTCCCATATGCCAGATTTTCGAGATTTCTATTTCAAGGTCCTTGTATTTTGACAGCTTTTTGAATATCTTCAAAGATACATTGCAGTCAGCAGGCACTGCCATGTCAATAAGGAGGCACCGTTTTTGTTTGTGGTCTTTAATAACAATATCTGGTCGATTGGCCTTGATTGTTCTGACAGTGTGTATTGTGTAGTCCCATAGAATTGTAACAGGTCCTATCTCCGTAACCCGGTCTGGGTGGTGTTCATACCAGTTTCTTTCAGTTTCCTTCCCGTAGAAGTTGCAGATTTTCCAGTACAGTTATTGGCCCACTCTGTCATGTCGGGTTTTATATTCAGTGGGTGCCAACACCGTGCAACCTGATACAAGATGATCAATCGTTTCTGGATACTTATCACAGAATCTGCATTTTGGGCTGACACAATATTTTAGTATATGTGCTTGATAATTCCTAGTTAGCAAGCATTGGTCCTGCGCAGCAAGGATAAAACCTTCAGTTTCAGCATTCAACCCTGCACTACGTAGTCACTGATGGGTACGGATTTTGTCTACGTCAGCTTGTTTGGTACGGGAAGAGTATTGGCCATGAAGCGGTTTATCTTGCCATCGCTTCTCTATCTGGTCGGTTGCATTCGTCTTTGCTGTCTTTTTTTAGGTATTTTGCAGTTTCAGCCGGTGTATTGTGCTGTAGTTGCATCTCTACCCTCATTTGAAACTCCATTTTGAATTTGTTGGCTTCTTTCATTACGGAGTAAAGACGCTTACTACTTTCATGTTCCTTGACGCATACCATCATCCGGTCTTCTGTTTCCAAATATCTTTGGAGGCCAATTGTTGTAGTTTTGTAGGGCAGTTCTAGTTGAACTAATCCTCTGCTTCCTTCGGATCTGGGCACATACAGACGATCAACATCAGCTTTGGGATGATGCATGCGATAGCAAGTGAGAAGCTTTCTCGTTTTGGCGTCCATTCGCATAATTTCAGCTATGGTCCAGTTAAGGACATTAAAGCTGTATTGCACCACAGGGACAACCAATGTGTTTATGGCTGATATCCTGTTTTTTGAGTTTAGCTCAGTATTTAGTACCAGATTTACACGCCTGTAGTACTCTTTTCTTATTTTTTCCTTCATTTGGGGGTGTTGTATGCCATCTCCTTCGCTAATTCCTAGGTACTTATAAGCTTCATCATGCTCCAGTTCCCTAGTGTTTGTGATAAAATCTAAATCTATTAAGGGTGTTTCTGTAATTCTACCTTTATTATTATTATTATTATTGTTGTTGTTGTTGTTATTATTATTATTATTATTATTATTATTATTATTATTTCAGTATCTTTTTATGTAAGGTTTTCTTCAAATATATGTCCTGTCCCTTCGGGATCGTGTTGAACATGGATCTCAAGAATTTCTTTTTTGTTCTTAATAAATTTTGTGTTTTTTTTTTTTTTTTTTTTTTTTATCTCCCTATCTCTTTACTGCCATCAGTTTTCTCAAACATGCTGGATATTATTTTATTCTGTGTTCCTCTTGCTGTCATTCTGACAAGTGTGCATCAAATTTATCAAGCCTTCTTTCCTTATAATTTCAATGTTAATATTTAGTAATATTGCAGTAAATAATGATTGCCGGTCAGGATCAGTAGCTTTATATACCATCGGATTTCTCTCTTAGTGTTTATTACTTCCCGTATTGTTCTTGTCGTTCCATTCTACATCATTTCCACTCGGTAATCAATGTTATTTTTTTAAATATCCATGATTTTCTTCTATCAGGCACCGTACCATGAGCATGACTTTATTCAAGTTCAAAAGACTTGCGAGTTCAGACATCAATTGTTCAGATTTGATTACTTTCGCTTCTTCCTAATACTTTTTGCCTTTGTTGGAAGGACATAATGAATCAATGATTAACCTTTCCTTTTCTGTTTTATATTCCATCAATATGTAACAGTTTGTGCTATTTGTTTCGGTTGAAAAATCATTCATACTTCAGACACGATTACTTTCCTATTCACCGTGAAAAGCGCACTTATAAAACTTCCACCCACTCAATTAGGAGACTTGATCGTAACTCTTTTATACCATTTATGCTTTTCTCACCTTAAATTGAACACTGAATCACTAATATAATAATAATAATAATAATAATAATAATAATAATCCGTAAATATAAACACCTCCAAAAATATTAGCATCAAAAAATAATTATAATCAATGAAATGGCACTGTTGTTTACCTCTGACAAATGATAAGTTATTTCATAATTTCGTTTTTCTAATATTAATTTTCACTAAGCATAATTATTGCACTTATTATTTTAAAAAAAATATATAT
The DNA here is from genome assembly GCA_903632075.3 of Acanthosepion pharaonis. Taxonomy (NCBI): domain Eukaryota; kingdom Metazoa; phylum Mollusca; class Cephalopoda; order Sepiida; family Sepiidae; genus Acanthosepion; species Acanthosepion pharaonis. The sequence goes on along the minus strand of CAHIKZ030002224.1, from coordinate 7,008,742 downwards.
TTTTCATAAATTCCAGTTGCTGACAGAGAAATGGCACATTTCCAAATATTATTCTCTTGAAAATAAGGAAAACAACACTGTTCTTATGTTACCTATATATCTGAAGATGTATCTCTTAGTGAGATGTATTTACGAGGTTGCAAATAATTAGATAGTATTCAGAAACCGATGTATCAAATAGTGGACCAATGCCCAACCTAAAACTTATACAATTTATGCAGTAAAGCTCTATAAAATAATTTGGTTTGAATGTTTCCTTCTATTTGATTTACAATAAAAAATTCAAAATTTGCATCATTGTAAAAATATGTCTTACTCTTGTTTGTAGCAGTAATTATTTTCAGCTGGAAAGATACCAGAGGAATAAACGAACATATAGTTGTATAGAGAAGTAAATTCTGTAAACATAATTATATTTGTATTTGGAAATTTTCAATTAGTCCTGACGTATTCTGGATATTCGCTGTCATATGTTCTTCAGCCAGAGATAGCGGAAAATCAAAATATGAAAATGATAAACTGATAAATGATTAACACTAAAATTGACGATAGCGAACATTCTTACATTCATCTTCGGCTAATTGCCAGATGATGAAATTATTTAGCGAATTCATCTAATCTACTTTGCTACAACATATTAAGTTTTAAAAATAGTTGTGTATATATATATATATATATATATATATATATATATATATATATATATTCAATTAAATAGATTTCTAATGGTTTGAATTGAATTGAATTTAAGAGTCCAGGTATTACAAGCTTTTACGTTTCTATTATTTCCTTATTCATTTTTCCTGTAACTGAATATATATATATATATATATATATATATATATATATATATATATATATATATATATATATATATATATATATATATATATATATATATATATACATAGTTATATATATATATATATATATATATATATATATATATATATATATATATATATATATATATATATATATATATATATATATATATATATATATATATATATATATATATATATATATATATATATATATATATACATATATATATATATATATATATATATATATACATAGTTACATATATACATATACATATATATATATACATAGTTACATATATACATATATATATACATATTTACAAACACATATATATATATATATATACGTATATATATATATATATATATATCTTCATACACTATAGATATATATTACTTCATACAAATACGGGAATATTTTGAAGCAAAATTAAGTCCCTTTGCATTTACTTAGTCATTGGTTCTTGATGTTGTCCTCGATGATTATGGAAAATTCAATCCTCTTAGGATAATAGCAATGCTTTTATTGTAGTTTGTTTTATAGTAGAATTTTATACAATAAATAATTTGAAATTCATCCCTCTTTCTAGATGACTTGAATTGTCTTGGTATTGGTTAATAGCAAAATGGTGAAGCAACAAACGTGCCTAGATATAACACTTTATACTTCCTAATACATACATTATCAATATTTTATAGAAATAAAAAAAAACACTTTAATTACATCATTAATGTCAGCAAAAACATTTTTAACATTTTCTTCCATAATTTCAAAACTGTTTTGTAGAACTTCACAATTCCTCCTCTACTCCATTTATTTTATTTCTGTGCAAATACAGAAATTGCATTTTACAGGCTTTCAATGAATTAAAATATTTTCCATTATGTGGATTTTTGCGTTGATGAAAAAAATAGCTTTCAGCAGCTACAATAGAAAGTAAATAGTGAGTAGGAAGAACATTATCACAGGTATATTATAATAATTGGGCTTCAAAGAATTAAATTATTAAGTTACCCAGGTGGTATATTACGACATCCCTATTAACTAATTCTGAACACGATTTTACCATCGACATCTTGGGAGCCAACCTCAAATTCTGAACGCGTCTGTTTCGTCCCCTTCACACTAATCGCCTTGGTAAATTCATGACAACATTTTGTTTTACCTACTGGTTAAAAACTAATTGCACTGTGGACTCTCTAATCATGTGAGTCAGCCCGTGTAGGAAATGGAAAGGGACAGCTGTGAATTCAAAACGTTGTAAATATTTAGGTGAAATGGAAGTTTAGTCGTGTTAGTGCAACTATTTTAGAAAAAAAATTATTTAAAAACCAATCTAAAACGGAATGGATGGCGTCCCGCCACTTCTTTACGCAGACACCCCTACTTGAGTTCGTGTACTGTCCCACATCATTCGTTTCGGAATAAAATATCTTAATGATAATTTCTTTATATCCATATTTCAATATTTCAATAGAATATGTATTCACTTTTACATTAGATCAGACTAATATCAATCGTCTTCTTCATGTATGCATTTCACCTCGCTTGGTATAATTTGATTACAAGATGATTAATTTCCTATAATTTCATATGACGATGGCATATAGCATTACGGTGTAGTGGGAGAGAACTATAGAAGAAAGTTTTATTTTGCTATTTGTATTTCCCCCGTCATAGGCATCATTATATGCATGATATGATAACACCGTAATTCACAGGCGGAATGGCTGAAAGGAAAAGGATTGTCACGTGTGCTTTGTACTTAGAGAGAATTTTATATCACAAAGACAGACACAAAATTATATATCCATATATAAAACCGTCCCGCGCAGAGGAAGTACATCATATATATCTACACAACAAAACAAAGTGAGAAGCAATAGGAAGCTCGTACATGTGATATGGAGATAATTCTCTATATGGAGAAGCGATATTTAGGACAACAGATTAAACATGGCCGGATTCATTTATCTTTCAGTTAAAGATATATTACATGAACGGGAAAGAATGTTCCTTGGGTTTTCTTAAAATGAGGACTGCGAGCTGGAGTTTAATTCTCTATCTGTGAAAGTTATATTCCCAAAGGGAAACAATTCCATTGACATAAAAGCTATGAGGGAGCCAGGTTTTACTCTGCCCGAACCAGGTGGAGGTAAGCTAAAAAAAGCAACCTTACGGTTTAGTATCAGTAAACGAAATGATTTTGACTGGTGCTACGGACACTGCATGCATTGAAGATTTTAAACGGCCGTCACTTGACCCCCGTGACTTACTTCCACTAATAGGAGATAATCCACTATCCTTACAAAGTTCTGTTTTGAAGCTAGACAAAATAGCGTTTATTCTAGCCAGGAAAATGTTAAGAATTTTCAGCGCTACTTTTTGATATTAGAAATAAGACGGTCCATAAAGTTATTTCAATAATAATTTGATTTTATATTTATGAAACTTTGCGAGTGACGCTGAATATCTTGTACAACACTTTCAAATGGCTTTTATACTTTAAGTCCTTCATGTAACATATTCCATAAGCTAAACAAATCATTTTAGTTTTCGCACTCAGATTATTTGTCACAAAGGCTTAACATAGTATATATATATATATATATATATATATATATATATATATATATATATATATATATATATATATATATAAAAAAAGAGCCAGACAAACCTACCAAGGTTTCACCTAAGCGGATCGTCAAGGAATGTTCCCTGACGATCCGCTTAGGTGAAACCTTGGTAAGTTTGTCTGTCTCTTTAGTTTTAACTAGGTCTTCTCTACTTACTGTATCGTGCAATTTATTTAGTTATTCGTATCGGTTTTTTGGGGGCTCTAGACTTGCATGCTAGACGATTATTTCCAGCTAACGTACATGTTCTTGGTTTTTTTTGTACCTTTTTTTCCCTTTGGTATTGGTTTGATTATTTGCAAATCAAAACACTGAAGGTTTTCCGAACGAGTATAATTTCTTATACTTAAAGATTACTACGACTACTAATATATATATATATATATATATATATATATATATATATATATATATATATATAGGCTGGATGTGTGTGTGTGTAACGAATGCACGGCCGCAATTTTAGACGGATTTGCACCAAAATTTACATGCACATGCGGCAAGTTAGCGAAAAGGCCAAGACCGTCTTTGCATTTCCCAACTCCCATCGATAGTGGAAATAATCGATTTTTTCATGCTTCTACGGTACTTTTCATGTAGTTTGCGGCCATTTTCTACTGGCCAGAGTGAAAGCCTATAGCTGGCTGTCACGAATAGGCAGGGAAATTCTATTGGTCAGCGTGAGAGCCAACAGCTGACTGACACGAATGTTAACTAGCATGCTAGCATGCAGAAAAATTGATAGCTTCACTCGTCACAAGTGGGAAAAACTTAAATCTGCATGGCACTTTACTCCAATTGGCTCATTCGCTTGCTTAAACTCAACGTTGATTCTGATTTCGCAGAACTGTGTTGGGTGTGAAAAAGTATTTGTTGTTAACATTTATTTTTCATTCGGTTCTTCCGGTTACGAGTCCTTTTTTAAAGCTGATCGTTTTGCGTTCATTTTGTTTAGTTCTTTTTTCGTAACAGATTTAATGTTTAGTATAGAGCTTAGAAAACATTCGCAGTGTGGGATTGGCAAGACGTAAGGCATTTAGCAACATCAGCACAGCAAAGGGCACTCCTTTAAAGGCAAGGAAGGGCAAAAGTATTTTAAGTCAAGTGATAGCGATTGCTGTATGAGTCGTACGATTTTTGAATCAAGCACGAGCAACGCCGGGCCATGCTGCTAGTCTATATATAAAGCAGTGTCAGTGTTGTTATTTCATTTAATTTAGCCTCCTAACTCCATTTTAAAGAAGAAAAAGAACAAATTATCCTTATGTCATATAAATATATATCCACATTATAAACCTAGTTACCCATTGCTTTCTATTTTCCCACATGGATATCATAAAATTTCTATTCTTTCAGTCGTTTCTCAGCTAAGACACAAACTGAGAATAGCAGTACTTTTTTTTTAGGGATGGAAAGGGAAATATGTAAACGCTAGAATTGGATTGAATAAAAGTATTTTAATAATTCTCTGATTATGAACAAAGGAAACACAATAAATAGTGAAAAGATCAATTTTGAACCTATACATCGCTTAATGCGGTACCTGCAGAGAGCAGTGAAGGACTTTGCTCGACCCGAATATACACTGGACATGACAACCATCTTGCTCATCTGCGAGAAGCAGATATTTCTTTCTTTAAATACCTTGTTTATAAAACTCGTGTTGCATTGTGTCGTCTCTGGGTCTGCACGCTACTACATAGAATGGTATCAACGGATAAGATAATTTATTTTTCTTATTCGTTTTTATTAGAAGCGATGGAGGTAGACATAGCAGCTTCGATTCTACGAAGTTGGAGAAATGACCTCACGTGAACACATGTCTTATATTGGCTCAGCGTCACAGCACGGATGCTCTTTGCCGTTGGCTAAACTGGGTGTGAGAGGCGTATCGATGCATCAAAATTCTTGTAACCCTCTGTTGAATTCACGCCGTTTAGGACTTATACCTATAATCCAAATAAAGTCAATTCATCGCTTTCGGAATACCACAGTCACTAAGCTCTCTGGTCAATCAGTTCCAGCCATGACTTTCGCATTCTGTAACACTCGTTTAACAAGTAAATTAATTAAACATGCCATGTCTCTTCAGGACATACTCGTTACCCTGCTCTCCACATACACCTTTCTTTATTATTTGTGAATTAGCATGCGTTTTGATAAAGATAATATCGATTCATGCATTTGCCAATTACATCTGCGCAAAAAGAAAGGCAAAAGATGGGTCCGGAATTTGAACAGCAGAAATTAAAATGGATAGAAGATATGAATCAAAGAGAAATTAATTTCAAAACCAAAATGTTGATAACCCACATCATTTTAAATAAAAGGTTAGGAAGGGAATTTCCATCAATACTTGAAAGAGCAATGGAAGCTACTGGACTTGAAAAACTATATTCTTGAAAAACTGTTTCAAGAAAAAATTTATAAACTTCAAGGGAACGCAATACTAGATGCTAGATCAATGAATGCCGAATGTTTCTTTGAAGGGAAGATGTTAATATTACCATATGGCATTGGTATATGTCTTTCCTTTTAAGGAACCAATATTTAATTTCTCATCAGTGTTCATATTTCAATTTAAGATTTTGTATGTTTCTTTGTCCATTTCTTGTAGTTTTTAATATTTTTCCTTCAAGTTTTCTTTTGTCTTCGTTCAGTTACACTTTTAAATTTTCATTTATCTTTTCAATCAGCTAAGGAAATTATTTTTCTACTTCATCTTCAGTGGTAGTCCCTTACTGAAATATTTTTTCAAAGAAATCTATCTCTCCAATCATTCTACTTATTGTTCGCTCTCAAATAGAATTTTCCCCGTTTTGTTTTCTTCTCTCATTTAATCAAATATTCATTCACTTTCCGTTCATTTCACCAGTGTTCACACAATAATAATGTTGATATTAAACGTTTCCTTTCAAGGAAATCTTCGCCATTCATTGACCCAATCGTTAGCGTTACTATCGTATAGAATGTATAAAATGTTTCACATTAGACAATATTTCTCTTTCAGAAGAAAAGGATTCTCAAATCCACTGTTACCGATTTTTCTCGTATTTCCTTCCTAACCGTTTGTTTAGTGTGGAAAGTCCATCACTTCTTCATTAATTCATTATTTTCTTTACGTGTGTAATCCATTTTAGATGTTGCTGCCACTGGAAGTTCTCAAGAGGTCTATTTTTTCATTTGTTAAAGTTTCTTTACCTGTGACACAATCTATGAGATATGAAGAATTGTTTTAAAACACCTAAAGAGTTCATTCTCCTAAATGCATTTTTAATCATTGATCTGAAAAAAAAAAAAAAAACTTTGTAAATATTGGATAGTTGAACGTCAAGCATGAAATACAAATAAGCCGGTAGAAGTCCGGAGAGTCTAGCGACAGAAACCTGGTAGTATAACTAACAAAGATAGGGACAAAAGACTAAATATATATATATATATATATATATATATATATATATATAATGAAATGAAAATGACATATATAATAATATATATATAATGATAATATGTATAATAATATTTATGATGATAATATATATATATATATATATATATATATATATATATAATGATAACGTTATATAATTTAGCTATTTCAACTGTAACCTAAATGGGACCTAAATGCCAAACTAGTAAATGCTTAAATACATCTAAATGAAGCACCTGGAAAAATATTTAGACAAGCGGCATTGAAAATATTCGTAGAAAAGACAGAGTGAAGCCATATCACGTAGGTGCAAAAGTGTCTGTAGTCGAAATGGTAGGTCACACAATCGATTACATTACAGATCCTTCTTTTGGAATTTGTCTAGAACATCAAGATGATCTGAAAGATATATCGAGGTATTTGAAGTGTTTAGCATTTATTAGTTTCACATCCTGAAAGATAGACATAATTCTTTACAAAGTTTAATAAATATCGTGTCACACAGAACAAAAATATGTTATTTGCAGTAGCCTGTAATACAATATTAATTTTCTAAAGTGATCGCCTTTAAACAGCAATGCATGAGCATAGTAAAATGGTCTACCTAAAACTGAATTCTTTCGCATTGATATATGATATATCCCTCGACGCTTGTTAATCTTTATGCAGGTGAAGGCCATCCGGCAAAGAAAGCAATACAAATTAAAATATTTTGACATCAGCAGTCAATGATATACACATATTTTCACGAGCTCAAATATGTGGGCGCCAAATCTAAAAATACAGTAAATATTATTTTGCTTAGTACAAACTGCGAAATAAAATAACAATGTTTCTTAACTGCTGAATGTTGCATTTAAAACATACATCTTGAAAAAGTTTTCATTAAAATAACGATCAAAATATATTTCAAATTAAGTAACAATGTTCATCGAGAAAAACTGATTAACGAATTCGATGTTAAAGGCATTTTCTAAAAATATTCTGTCGTACAATCAAAAATTAATGTTTTAATAAATATGTGTTTAATTCTTGTAATTACCTTCGTCATCACCGGTCAATTCATATATTCTTGGCAAGAAATATAATGGAAGCGTTTTCTTAAGAAGATTATTTTAATTTTTATCTATTTCTCCGGCCTTTTTCTGTGAAATTTTTGTTCCCTGATGAATGAAGCAAGGCGCGCAATCGTAGAAAACGCCAGAGATAAAAAAAAAATATATATATATTTTTTTTTCTTTTGATTCTTGACTGAACAATCGATAAAATTATTCCGATGGGAAGTATCATGAGAAAATGTTAAGATATATCTATATATTTCCTTTTTTATTATTAAAGTTGTCCCCGTTTGATTTCATTGTTTGTGAATAAATTCCAAGAAAAAAAGAATAATTCTATAAATGAGAGGCAAAAATTAAAAGAAAAAGTGAAAACAGAATGTGAATAGGAATCATAAAAGAAATAAAAATTAACGGAATGTTATGAAGACAAAGAAGTCTATAGAAAAATGAAGAAAATAAAAAAATACGAAAAAGAAAGAAGAAAAGAAAAGAAACTTGAAAGAAAGAAAAAGCTAGATTTTAAGAAAACTGTTATGAAAAAACAAAGAAGCAAAATAAAAAATGCATGAGTTTTTTTTTACAATACGGATCTTTCTTTTATTATATATTTATGAATTATTTTTGAATGTATCTTTTTAAGTTGTTGGTCGGGGAATTGAAAATGTTTTGCTCGCAAGTTAATGGTACATTGAAAGTAAGACAATCTAAGATGCTCTTATCCCCAAATGGCTATCACACTTTTTCGTCTGTGTGTCACGTCCTTAGGGGACATAGGCGATCATGGCGCACAACGATATCTGATGCCTTAACATTTTTTCTCACTTTACTAAGGCTCGTCAGTGAATTTAGTCATTGCCTTCTCCTATCATTCTTGCCCTCAATATGACCCGTGAAGATTATATCTTCCAAACCCTCTTTCCTTATTGTGTACAACGAATTTCAGCTGTCTGATTCTTAATGTTAGTTTTCTCTCTGTAGCCGTTTTCTTTAACGATTCAATTTTCCTTATTCGCTCCGTCCATGTAATTTTCATTATCCTTCGCTAGCCCGATATTTCTTCCATCCTTAGCTTTCTTCACATTTTGGGGGGCGAATGTCCAACATTCGCTGCCATATAAGAGAATGGATAGCACTCAGAAATTCAGACCTTTTATTTCATTTCTAGCGAATATTTTCAGTTTCTCAGTATCATGGTTAGGTTTTGGAGTCTTTATTTCACTAGTCCAATGCACGTTCGAATCTTGGTGTCGAATCTTTCTTCCTCTGTTAAAACAATTCCCAGATATTTAAATTTCTGTACCTTCTAGATATTAACATCTCTAATTTTTAACTCGCATCTTTGGTTTTATCTCTTGCTTGTGACCAAATTTTCTGTCTCTGGCAATTAAGGGTTATTGTCTTTTCTCTCTTTTATTAACCTGTCTATAGGTTCGTTTCCGCATCAGTCATCAACACAGTGACATCGGTGCATCATTTATCTAATATTGCCGACATCACGTGTGTTTCACGCAGTATGGTAAACTTTGATTTTGCATATTCGTTCACGTGATATACGTTTATACATCGGGTTATTTATATCACTATGCAGCTTGGGTCCTTCAGGAAACTGTCGTATTGCAATGTAAGTATGACTTTTGTCTTTCCTTTTCGTATCGTTACACTGATGTCGCTCACGACTGGGAGATGGTCTTGCAGTAGTCTGCATATGGGTATGTTTTACAGTGTAAAATTGGATTTCTGAAAGATTTCCCCATAATAAGCGGGTTAGTGCGTCTTCTGATTCCTACACGCCCACAGGCGTCTTGAGGGCTCCTAGAACAAGGTGCTGGTAATATGTGATCAGTTACTGTGCCCTATATGGTACACGGTTATCCTTTTAATTTCACTAACAGATTCTTGCCTGTGATTTTACATTATACAAGAACGCATATCTGCATTTCATGTCATTATTAGTCATCTTTCTCCGCGCCTGCATGTATTAACGTGTGTGTTTCTCATTCGAATATATATATATATATATATATATATATATATATGTGTGTGTTTGTGAGAGAGAGAGTATGTGTGTGTGTGCGAAGAAATATAGTTTTAAGGTATGCTATATTTATGAAATAAAGAGCTCAATATCGGCCATAAGGCGTATGTGAATATATAAATGATCATTGAAATCAAGACTCAAAGGCGACAGACTGTTTCATGTAAACGCAATCATCATGTGGCCTGTTGATTGCATTTTGCATGGAAGTCTGTCGACTTGATTCAATGTTCATTTAAATATATATATATATATAGAGAGAGAGAGAGAGAGAGAGAGAGTGAGATAGAGCGAGAGAGATAGATATATAGATATAGATAGATAGATCGATATAGATAGATAAATGAAAATTGACTTCAATTTTCACTTTAATTTATATATATATATATATATATATATATATATATATATATATATATATATAGGTATATATATAGGTAGAGGATATATAGTTAGAAAGATAGATATATTTAGATATAAATGTATGTGCTTGTGAGTATCTGAGCGTGCATTAAAAAATCAAAATATTGAATAAATGAAAAATATTAAATAAAAATAGAAAGAAAAAAGAAACCTAAGAGGATATCAGGCAACCCTAAATGTCTTTATCCCGAGATATTCTCGTTAAAAATCAATTCTTAACATTTTTCATTCTCTCTATCACTAAATCTAAATAAATATCATGTCAATGTACGAGTGTTAAAACAATATTTTTTTAAAATTGCAGGTAAGTATCGAAACTATGAACAACATCTAAAATCTTTTCTTACCAAGACACTCATACACACACAGAAAGGCGTATACACACACACACACACACACACACACACACACACACACACACACTTGTGCAGCGGCAAAGACATAGATGCAATCATAAGTTACTTAAGTTTGATATATCAATTATTACAACGGTTTATTATTGTAAGATTTGAAGCTAAGAAGGCATAATATGAATTAAAAGTTCCGTTTGAGAAATTTGAGGAAAATGAAAATCCATATAGACAGATTGAAAGATTTATAGAAAAGTATTTTCTACGCGTATCATAGATGTGGCACAAGGCCGAAAGTATGGAGCACCCTGTGAGCATTCAACTCTCTACTAAGCGGTAATTGTTCTTGCCAGAGAAGGTTGCTAACCTTTAGTATAGATAGATAGATAGATAGATAGGAACTTTGAGAAACCTCAAGTTGGGAACAATCCTCCACAAAAATATTTCGAAAGAGAAGAACTCCGAGAGAGTGGTAGTTACGAAATTCCCTTTATATATATATATATATATATATATATATATATATATATATATATATATATATATATATTATTATTATTATTATATTATAAGTAACAATGATTAAATGATTTTAAGCAAATTTAAAATAAAATGTTACTTAAATTTAAAAATAAAATGTTACCGAAAGTTAAAGTTAGGGGTACATAAGGTCAGAATTAAAAATAGATTGTGGGTATAACTTGATTAACAAATTAACTGTCATATCTAGGTTAAATAGAAAAGTAAACTCAGATAGTGGAGTTGGGTGAGTTATTTTTTCATGTCATGTTAAACCGGAACATAGGCAAATCATCATTGATGATTGGGAAAATTACGTCAGCGACAAATGTATCGGGATGGTAAACAAATGTAGCATGTCCAATTTTTCAAAGGGTGTTGAAGTGAGTGGTAGATTAATCAGATGGAAAGTTAACAGAAAAAATTACGGAAGTAATATTTAGAATCAGGAAGCTTGAGGATGAAATGGAACTAATATCTTTAATTTAATTACAAATTTATATTCGGAGCTTTCAGCTTTCATTTTTGAAACATGGTTAGAACTGTGTAGCGAAAAAGAAACATATTGTAAATCAATTAATTTATAATATTAATGCTCTGTAAATTTACATTGAGCACTATTTTATAGAATACAAATATCGATAAGAACAGCTTATATTACAATAATATTTTTTGTTTAAAAATATGATTCCTTCGCTACATAAGAGTTCTCATGTTTCAAAAACGAGAGTCGAAAAATTAAAAATAACTGGTAGAGTTGGCAAACTGGCCGAAAAGGAGTGCTACATCACTCTTAAGTACCACAAACACGGATTTGAGGAAGACCCCACTACCAGAATGATAAACCCCACTAGACCCGACATAGGAAAGATAAGCAAAAAAATCTTGGAAAGGATCACTAGCCAAATTAAAAAAAACAACTTGGATTAACACTCTGGATTAACACCAAATAAGTCATAAACTGGTTTACCAACATCGACAATAAGCCCGACAGCACCTTAATTCAGTTCTATATTGTCGATTACTACCAGTCAGTATCAAAAGACCTCTTCACGACTTCTCTGGAGTTTGCTACAGTATATTCAGACTTAACTAAGGAAGAAACAAACATTATTCTCAGTGCAAAGAAATCTGTCCTCATCCATAATGGGGACCAGTGGATTAAAAACACCAATGACAACTTTGACATCACCATGGGATCTCTAGACTCTGCAGAATCTTCGGACCTTGTCGGTCTATTTATACTGTACAATCTAACCGCCCACCGTGAACTAGACGTTGGGGACATCGGGCTATACAGAGATGACGGGCTCATGGTAGTGAGGAGCTCCACAAATTTTAAAACAGAGAAAATTAGAAAGATAATTTACAATGAATTCGGGAAACTAAATTTACCAACAATGTAATGTACTATATCATCCACTGAGACCCTAGCACTAATAAGATATACATTGGGTCCACGAAGAATGATTTTAAAGATAGATGGAGGCAGCATAAGTGCTCTTTCAATAATATAAACAAAAGAAATCAGACTTCCCTATCTAAATATTTTTTGGCATCTGAAGGAAACAAATAGGACACCTAAAGTTAAATGGAAAATTATGAACAAGGCTAGAACATGTAAAACTTGGGATGATCCATTCCCTTTATGCCTCCATGAGAAATTGCACATAATTAAACTTCTAAATAATAATAATCTATTAAACAATAGACACGAATTAACGGTTTTTTGTAGGCATCATCAGATTTTTGGTTTTAATTATTAGCTAAAAACTAGCATACATTATAATAACTTGTTTAATCCATAGCCCACTCATCAGATTCATGGTTTGAATAATTAACTAAAAACATGCATACAATATAACACTCTTCATAATCCATAGCCCAAATAAATAGTTTAAATACCCTAAAAAAAGATAACCCTTTATGAAGTCGTCAAAAAACAAACGTTACGACAGTTTTGTTATATGCACAAATCCCTTTCATAAAAAAATAAAATAAAAAAATAAATAAATATCCATAGACATGCAAACTAGACGAGGGTTAATACATCTTCCGTTTCAAATTTAGACACCCCCACCTTTCCCTGGCTTGACATCTACGAAAGTAACTCTATACTGATACTTATTATTAACACCCAACACCCACCTACCCAACTTAAACAATTCGCCGTAGCTGTTACCATGGAAATTTTGATTTCAATTTTTAAAACTCGTAAATTTCAGAAACACGTTATTCCAAAAAAAAATTTCGCTTGAAGATGGAACAGAGCTTATTTTAACTCAATTTAATTTAAATAATTATATTGAAGTTTTCGGCTCTTGTTTTGAAACATGGGACTTATGTCGCGATTTGGAATCATATTTTTAAATAAATAATTATATTTATGCTCTACTTTTGTATCGAGCACTATTTTAAAAAAATAATAACTAAAATACTAAGAGACTTTGGATTATTTACCTAACCAGTTCCTTCCTATTTTCTATATATTTATATATATATATATATATATATATATATATATATATATATATATATATATATATATAGTCACTCGTACTAGAGGATATACGTCTACTAGGGCGGCTATTGAAGAAGATCTCTCAGGCACAATTTGTTTTTGCTGAACACACAGAGATCCCACCAGTGGTTTATACTTTAACTGTGTTGAGCAGACCTTAGTTACAATGTCTACATGAACAAGGACAGCACGTTGAAGCCCTCGGTCAAGATGACTTGTGGGTTTGTGCTAACACATATAGCGTTCTTCTCGCAAGGGTTCCATTTACCCAATTTCACTCACAAGTCTTGGATCAACCCGTGGTATGGTTTTCAAGCACTTTGCAATGTGGCCGAACGCTAGAATCGATATTTTATCCATTCGGATAACATCAGGAAGTTTCCTTCCTGACAAATCGACTATGGTGAGATTCGAACCCGTGTCTCATAGTCAGAAAGCGATTATTGTAACCACTCGGTCACTCACTATTAGCCAGCGAGTCGTAACTTTATTATTTATAAATAGTCGAGCTACTACTAAATAGACGTATCTTGGTGATTGCATTCATACAAGGAATAGATTGTCTGACATGGAGTTGACATCAGTTGCATAAGGAATATTTTAAAAGCCTGATTTGTAACCAATTTCTCTTGAAATAATGGCACAGTACAATCTTCCAAATGTTATTCGGTCCTGTACTCAAAAAGAAATTAAGATTGACACATTCTCTTAGCCACTATGTTTTTTTATGAGACGTAAAACGAAAAAAAAGTGTTTTCTCACCGATCAGCTGCTAGACGAATTTAGCGCCATTTCCCCATAGGAAAAAAAAAGTTGTAAAAAGTGTTAATAATCTGGTGGTGTACACAGACACATACACACACGCACACACACGCATACACAGAGGTGCGCACTCAACTAACAGATGTGGAGGCATATAAACGTGCGTACGCAAATATATACACATAAACACACAGACGCACGTACCCTGACACACACACGCACGCACACGCACACACACACACACGTATTCAGACAGGTTTGGTTAAATAATTTAGGCATACTATGTTATTTTACTTTTGTTTTAATCCTTTCGATTATTATTTATATATATATATATATATATATATATATATATATATATATATATATATCGTTAAAAGGGCATATATCTTCAACAAATATTTATCATATATATCTATATATGAATTATTTGTTTATTAAAATATACACTTCATTTTTTGCCCGCTTAAGTTGGAACATCAAAAGTACGTGATCAATATTATAAAATATCTTGGAAAACAATTTTCAAACGGATTTTATTGCTCTGTACAATCTCAGTGGATCATTGAATACCTTCTGTATGGCTATGTCTACAGTTTATTTGGCTTGTGTAATAGTGGATAATATTTCAGCGCCTAAGGATGCTGGGATACTGTTGTCTTGTTTGCCAAATAGTAATATGTCGTGGAGTACATTCTATACTTACTAGCGTGTTGACGAATTGATATGCAGCAGTTGGAATTTGATAGATTTTGAGACGTAGCCGGATTTTATTTAGTGTTTTGATATTAGCGATAATTAACCCGCATCAATCAATTCAATGATTATGGCGGACAGAAACAGGAAGCAGTTTCAGATGGAGAAAAATGTTACGCTAGAAGACGATACTCATAGGTATATACGTGGGATTTCTGGGTTCCTGGTAGAATACAGCGCTCAGCTGAATAATTTGGGAGATTATACGTGGAATATATCATCAATCAATGCTTAGAATTTAATGTTGATTCTTAGTCTTCGACCCAAAAGATTTCTATTATTGCCAGCAGACAAACTATTACAGTGGCCCACCTAATCCAGAGAGCATCGATACGGCATGCTGAAAATCAGGATCGTTATTGCCTAATCGGATGTGTCAAATTTTTTGATTCAACGTAACCCTATCATACAAGTGTGACACAAATCTAGTTCCATGATAACCAAGTAGATTTTCATTTATTCCTAACACTCACAAGACTAATATCTATCTATCTATCTATCTATCTATCTATCTATCTATCTATCTTGTGACGCGTTTCCATTTCATCAGCCTGGGTTTTGTTGACGTTGCTACGTCTATACATGCGCATGAAACGAGAGACTCAGGTAGTTTTAAAAATTTTGAAAAATATTTTTCAAAGAATTTTTTTTTCTCAGTCTAACCAAATTCATCTTTATTCTTTTTCGCTACATCTCATAGGCTTACTATCCCACACCGTGCCAATATGAAATCTAACAATGATATAGTAAGATGCTGGACGCAAATTTCTCGTAGCTGAACTAGCGATCAAGGCACTATCCAGAGATTTTCGTGTCAGTGCATTGTTTCTCTTTTTATCAAAGTAGCATTACCTATGTACAAATTAAAGACACATTTTTTACGGTGAACAACCATTTTGTTTTGAGTTGTCATTCATTTTGTGTGCTGTTATTTAAAATGGTATATTTTATATTGTCACAATAAAAACAGAATGTTTGGTTGCAATGGGGGCAGTGTTTTTTTATATTTTATGTATCAATTTGCCCTAATTTCATTCTATGAACTTTTAATTTCGCCGTTGTTTTGGTGAAAATTTGTTTTAGAAAATTTAAATTCATAATTATATATGTATATGTGTATGTACATATATGCGTGTATACATATATAGGTTTTTCTGTATATATATATATATATATATATATATATATATATATATATATATATATATATATATATATATATATATATATAAACACATTTATAAACAAAGAAATTTACTGTGAAGCTGTGCTCTATTTATGGGATAAATGGCTCAATATCAGAGATAGAGCGTGTGAAAATATCAAAATGAACATAGAAGTCAACACTTAGAGGCGACAGGCTGTTTCATGCAAGACGCAGTCGTGGCCTGACGATTGCGCCTTGCATGAAACATCCTCTAAGTGTTGACTTCTATGTTCAATTTTATATATAAGTATGTCCTCCCCCCTCATCTTGTTACAAATGTTGTTGTGGACACGACTATACATCGAGGACGTTTCAACGTAGAGAAGAGCGATATAACATATCACAACAAATCTCCACTATCTCTAACAAAGGAACACAGGTAAATAAAGACACAATATCAAAAGAGCACATGAAACCACCGCTAGAGGGAACACTGTGTATAGATTCCACAAATGTAAATGAATCCTTAACACAGTATGTGCTAAAATGCAACAAAACAGGTTGCAATAGTATTGAGAGCCAACCAGCAACTTTATGCTGGGCCGACCCAGTCATAGATAAAATGGGCCGTAATGGGACACCATCTTTATGTATTTTCGGCAACCCATATAAACGGGGACGAATTGACCCAATGGGCCTAATATCTTCAGAAATACCAGAAGATAATAAACCACCTCTGAACCACTTTAATAATTGTCGTTGAAATTTGGCTTCTATTGAAGCAGTAGAATCATGGGTCTCAACTGGACCTAATTTTAGAAATTTCGATGGATCACCAAGAATATTCTCCATCTTAAAAATATAATCACAAAGGTCCAGAAGAACAACACCGACACCTTTATCGGGTTTAGTAATAACAAGATTGTGGTTGTTTTGTTTTTTTTTGTTTTTTTCCCTTTCCCTCTCAATGATTTTTTTTTTTTTTGTTTTTAAGTTTATGATTAAATAATCCCAGTGTATCAAACTTGAGGAGTACTGGGACGAAACCGGTTGTTTGTTTTAGTTCTTAGTTTTCATAATTATGTCCTTTACATTCCGCTTATTCCTTGCCATAATAACATTTTGTACCTGTAAGAATCTTTTCAAATATATATATATATATATATATATATATATATATATATATATATATATATATATATATATATATGATAAGCAAATATAAATGGATATAAATCCGACAGAATGAAGAAAATATCTGGAAAAACAACAAAATCCTTAAAATGCGATTCATTCATATTAAAACAACATAATCGCATTTTAAGGATTTTTGTTTTGTTTTTTCAGATATTTTCTTCACACACACATATATATATATATATATATATATATATATATATATATATATATACTCACATACACGCTCACAAACAAACAAACACCCCCACACACACACAAACGCACACTGTGAGCGAAACTAATATTCGTTCACATACAAATCTTTAATTTATTGTACTTCCAAGTAATGAAAAAATATTTTTTTCATATAATTAACTGTACACAAAGGCATAATAACTAAATATGGATAGAATACCGACCAATTTTTGATTTAATAGAAATAAATCTCATTTATCCATTTTAATGAGTTAAAAATTATTCATACAATACAAAAAAGAACACATAATCTTCATTTAATTGTAGAATAATTGCTCTTAAATTAGAATTGTTTTTATTACTTGATGTTTCATTTTATTGCATGGTTATTGCTTCAAGTATCAGATGTCTAGTTTTACTATTTTATTTTATGAGTATATTTTATAGAATGTGTAATCGTCTAATGTTACTATAATTCTTAGTTTGCTCATTAATGTGTTTTTGGTGGGTTTCTGATATGATATGTTGCAGGTGAATCGCCGTGAAAGTATGATTGTGGTATATCCTTTGTAAGACGTTTTGTTTTTGTTTATTTTTTTTATCTCCGAGTGGTCAAGTATATTCATAGACAACTTGTCTTATAGAGGGGACTGGAAGTGTTGGATATAATATTTATAATATCTAAGTTAATTGTTTTGAATTTTTATAGTAAACAATGTAGTAAATTAATATATATATATATATATATATATATATATATATATATATATATAGGGCAGTACATTGTTTAGGGATTGCAATGACTTTTAAATTTACTCGAAATGCTTAAGTAAAGAAAATAAAACGAAATAAATGACTAACCCATGAATCTTTCTATGTTTCAAATTTCTACAAATCGACATTAACAGGCATATTTAATCAACTAATTTCATGTCCATAACATGATTT
The DNA here is from genome assembly GCA_903632075.3 of Acanthosepion pharaonis. Taxonomy (NCBI): domain Eukaryota; kingdom Metazoa; phylum Mollusca; class Cephalopoda; order Sepiida; family Sepiidae; genus Acanthosepion; species Acanthosepion pharaonis. The sequence continues at coordinate 6,989,946 of CAHIKZ030002224.1, read as the reverse complement.
TCTTTGGTAAGATAAACATCACAACCACACTCATTGATTCGCATGTGAGTCATGTATTTTCTCAGGTACGGTGTGCGAAATGCATTTGCTCATTTAGAAATGAAAATCCTGTCACTGCATCAACACGCACGCAAGGACATGCAATCTTTTTTTACGTTTTCGAAGGAGAACTTAGCAATCAATTCCGCGCACTCTGTACACCAACCAAATTCAATGAAGAAAGAAAACACGACAAAAGCAATGAAGTTTGGATTTTTTTTTCCGTAAAGAAATTGCCTGTTCCAAGATGGCAGAATAGCGAGCACTACACAATCAAACGGTATTAACGCTCGGTGCGAACTCTTCAACGGGAATTGGCTATTGTCGTGTCACTTTTCCTGACGTTTCTTCTGCCTCATGAGCAAACAAGCTCAGGTAGAATGGGAGACGCAGACAACCATATTGCTGTATACGCGCCATTTTTGCACCTTCGATATCAAGATCAATTTTATCGCTCTTTCAAATACATTAAAAAAAGAGAAAAATTATAGATGAGTAGCAAAGGCGAAGAACAAACAAAAAATTACACCGATGCTCATCATAATGGTCACCGGCCTCTATTAATAGATAGCAATTTTTGAGAAACACTAAAAGAAATGAAAGTCAGATAAAAGATAAAATGAACGAAAAAAGACTGGAGACAAACAAAATATCAAGTCGGAAAAAATGAGAAGAGAAAATATGCAGTTATCAGAATAAATGAATTGAAATTATTATATTTTATTTTTTTTAGTTAAATACAATATTCATGTATTTGACAAAAGTAGAAGAAAGTACGTTGAGTATTAGAAAATATTACCCTGCAGGACAAACGTCCTCACACAATGGACATAGAGTATGCTTCCATATATATTCATGAAAAAATATAAATTCGTTCACACAAACATATATACACCTAGCGACACACTATCACACACAGAGACGCACAAAACACATATATTGACGGATTCTCCCGTCGAATAACGACATATGACGTTTCCGTAAATTCTAAGTTTCACTGCCACAACCTCCACAAATGATTTATTGAAAGTTGTCAATTGCTGGCGTACAATGCACATTATATCTATCATAGCTCCATCTCCTTTACTGGGGTATTGTGTGCCATATTTCAGATGATGCTGCAATAGCATTTTGTTTTTTTGTATATGGGTTTCCCATCTCCTAACTTTATGGTGGACCTTAGCTCCTATACGAAGTTTATCCGACTTTTGCCAACATCCTAGAGTGGTTTCAATTAATCTTTTTCCTTTGTCTAGACTGGTTACCAATCAAGACTATAGGTCCCAGTCTGATATTTACGCATAGTTAGGAGAGAAGAGATAAATTCATACATTTCCCAAGAATATTTGCGAGTAAATGAATGTAAAGAAGCCGACCAGAATTCGAACACGGTTCTTTGATTTCACATATCTAGCCGTTATACAACAGCACATCAACGTTTAAACAACTTGTTTTCGAAAGCGTACTTCAGACAATGCAGTGAACATGCTTGACGTAACATATCTTCCGTGATCGGACGCTTCAATGTTTTTGTTATTAATAATCAACGTTCGAATAAACACAGTCGAAGTTTGGAAGAGAAATAAAACATTTGGCAAATCCTTAAAAGCCAGCTTCTTATAAAATGATATAATCAGCTTCTTATTAGAAGAACAATAAACAATCTATTTTCTGGAATGCATACAAAATATCAAATAACATCGTGATCGTAAAATAACGTAGTTCAGATGCGGATAAAATATTTTTAGAAAAAAAAATCCAAAGGATTGGGATCGGGGAAACGTGCAGGCTATGAAAAACGGTCTTCCACTATGTATTCTACTTTCATGGGAGATGACAGCCAGTACATCGCGGACATATGATTAATATAAGCTGAAGCCCTATTACGAAGGAAGTACATGCGTTTTCGTATTAGCAGGGCTGCATCTTCTAGCAGGTCTGTAAGTATGTTCGGAATAAAGTCCTTGTGGACAGTACCTGTAAGACGTGCTAGTTGAACATATGGAAATACCAGTTAGTCACATACAATTCCAGCCCACACATTTTCTGGTTTATCAGACGGAGAATGGAAGCAACTCTGCGACCCATGTTAAAAAATAAAAAACAGAATGACTAATGGTCGTTTTCAAAGCTAACGCAACAAGGTTTTTCGAGAATAATCCGCCCCACCAAAAAAAAAATAAAAATAAAAATAAAACAACGGTTTAATTTGATGAGATATGACACCCATTCTCTTGCTTTATCGTTTAGTTCATTACATATGCATCACTCATTTTATGTTTTTTTAGCTTATCGATATAAACAGTATGGACATGGAGATAACCTCTGCATTGTGACTATCAGTTTGACTCAACAGTGCCGTCTAAAGAAGCACTCTGAAGATCGAAATTGAGGTGTGAAACTAAGAGTCACGAGTTAATGTTGATACTTGTGTCCAAACTGTCTATATGTCTATACATACATATACATATATCATTGCTCTGAACTTTATTTTTAATTGATACCCGAGTTTGAGTATATACCATGTTATTTTTTAAAATGTGTATTACAAATACTAGCATGCACATTTGAGATTACCTAATGAAGAAAATATACTCTTCGGCAGATTTCGAATCTGTGTCCCCTTTGTCTAAGCCACGCTGCTTTAAAAATAATGTTTAGAGTAATAAGAAAGAATATCAGATTAAAATAAAATAATGTAATTTTTCAGGAGTATATATGATCACTTGTCGCTCTCCATATATATATATATATATATATATATATATATATATATATATATATATATATATATTATAAATTAATTGATTTAAAATATGTTTTTTTCGCTACACAGTTCTAACCATGTTTTAATTTATAATATTAATGCTCTGTAAATTTACACCGAGCACTATTTTGTAAAAATAAAAATATCTATAAGAACACCGGATTATATATCTTAATGTTCTTTCTTTATATATATATATATATATATATATATATATTAATAATAATAATACTACTAATAATATTAATAATAATAATAATAATAATAATAATTTTAAATAATACTAGGATAATCTTATGTGTTGTTCAAGATTAGGATAACGTCTGCCAATAAACGCTTAATTAGATAATAACTAAAATGTCAAGTGATTTATCTTTACGCTAACTCAAGCATTTAGCGTCGGACCACTAATCAGCGCTAGAACTATGACACATATATGTTTGACCCTTTACAAACAGTTTACACCTCCTCTGAATTAAAAAAAACATTTTTCTTAATATGAGGTATATCTGTAATTAGAAATCCATATCCAAAAACTTGGGCATTTTCTAGAATTAATGCATTGCAAAAACACCGTCCTTGCTATGCGGATAAACTACATCCGAGTCCTGGGTATGAGGATAAACTACATCCGCGTCCTGGGTATGAGGATAAACTACGTCTAACAGCAAGGTCTCTGGTCAGGAGGTTTTGAGGAGTGTGTAACCACCTCTTAATTGCTGGTGTTCCCAGGTGTGGTAGCAGTAGTTAGGGTGCCAGCAATGGACAAATAGATAACCCCGAAACAGAGGTAAAAAGCATTATGAAAGTGTAAAAATAGGTTTTAATACCAGAAATACTTTGTAAAATATTATTACCAGAAATAAATTATTGAAGAAAAAAAAAAAACTATTACCAGCAATAAGTTTTTGAAAAAAAAATATTACCAGCAATACATATTTTAAAATAATATTAACAGCTATACATTTTTGAGGAAGAAATATTACCAGAAATAGAATTTTGTCATAACAAAAATATTACCTGGAAAAAAAACTTATCGGCATTAAATGACCGATTGAGGTTGATATGCCGTAAAAAACAAACAATGCAAACTGTTGCGAAAACAAATCTAGCCGCCATAAACACGAACACATACAGGTTTATCTCATTTGCATGGATTATATATGACACGAATTAGATACTTAATTTTAGGAATGTCAAATCTGCAGAACCCAGTTAAGACTCGATCTGTTAGGTGTGAGATAATAGCATAAACTCTGAAATAGAACCTCGCAACAGAATATCTTCATAAAATAGATGATTCCTATGATCTATGCTCTGACTCCATTGAATACATCGAACTATATATATATATATATATATATATATATATATATATATATATATGTATGTATGTATGTATGTATGTATGTATGTATGTATGTATATATATATATGTATGTATGTATATATATATATGTATATATGTATGTATATATATATATATATATATATATATATATATATATATATATATATATATATGTATGTATATATATATATATATATATATATATATATATATATATATATATATATATATATATATATATATATATATATATATATATGGTATTATGTATATATATATATATATTATGTATATAAATATATATATATATACAGATGTATATATATATATATATAGGTATTATGTATATATATATAAGGTATTATGTATATAAATATATATATATATACAGATGTATATATATAGATATAGATAGAAGGTATTATATATATATATATATATATATATGTATGTATGTATGTATGTATAAGGTATTATGTATATATATGTATAACAGCAAACGCGTTCAAGAAACTTTCATTGCAGATAGAATTTACTTAAAGGAACAATTAGTTCGCTTATCTTCATACCCTGCCTGGTGGCAAACGCTGCTGGTAGCGCTAGGGGTGGCGGTCCCGCCACAGCCACCGAAACCGTGAGATCACCCCTGGTCGGCGGCTGATGAAGACAGGGTATCGCACGTGCTAACACACGTTGTATGTTAAAAAAATATGTATAACGTATTATGCCTATATATATATAAGGTTATATGTATATATATATATAAGGTATTATGTATGTGTGTATACATATAATGGTATTATATATATATATATATATATATATATATATATATATATATATATATATATATATATATATATATATATATAAATATATTATATATACATATATATAAAAAAGTTTTTGTATATATATATATATATATATATATATATATATATATGAGAACATTATTCTGTTCATAATTTTCCTGTACTGTTCTACCATTTTACAAGCAATGATATTAGGATTAGGAGATCCGTAAATATCATTTAAACAAATCATACCACATCTCAAACTAATCAACTAATAGCAAACGGCTATCCTGGTTTTCGTCATGACGCCAGTCTACTGATGATGAAGCAGTGATTTTATCTAAACTGGATGCATCCTAAAACTCCAAGATGTGTATTTAGTAAATACTAAACACTTCAAATACCTCGGTGTATGGATCAGTCATAATAAATTTAGAAGAGAAAATAGGGAAACTCATCATGAAACAGGTTGCGCTACGGATGGTATCACCCATCACCGCACACTGCTACAATCCCAATACATTAAAAGGAAATCTGGTGTTACGGTCTTAAATACCCTCATCAGATGTACATATAGATGTCATAATTAGCGCCAATCTCGTTCAGAAATATCTGAACTGTTAACTCTACATTACAGTTTCTATACAGATTCATTGTTAAATTGCCTTTCAGCGAATGAAACCAGTATGTTTTAAAGAGGACAACTCTTCTTCAAGCATTGGGGGCTGACGATCTATAATCACAAATAAAATACGGTACCAAATAACGGAAGCCTCATCTCTTGTGGATTTTGAACGGCAGCTGCATAATAACATGTAATACGAAGAGTAAATAAAGACCTCATCAGATACTGATGTTCCATAATAATTCAAGGCTAAGGTTAGGAAGTAAGCCTCCATTATAACTTGGAAAAGCGAGCTCTCAACCAGTAAATATGCTTTTCTTCTATCTAGTTATACACCAATGTGCTATTATTGCTTTTGCATTGTTGACTGTTTTTTATATGATCTGGTCTTATAATATCTCATAAAGGAAAGAATATGGATATAAAGTGCTGGAAATTATCGACGTGTGTTTGTGTTGCAATTATCAAGAGTCTGTGGTTTTGTTCCTATGCTTTGAGGACAACAGCGAAGACATCATGTGTATCATTACAAGGCCATTATTAGGAAAGAATTTTCAGCCATTCCTAACAAAACTGTTGTAACCATCACTTGCCTTTTGATTAAATATTTCATAAACAGTTTTGATATGATGGCGATATATAGCCCATGTCTCCGAAGAGTACAAGAAAATATTCAGAACATACAATTGGTAGGTACTGATCTTAGTGCCGAGTGAGACGTCTCTGTTTTATCAGAATTATATACCGAATTATATATAAATCCCAATCAAGTATCCCGTGACCCCTTAGGATCATAGAGGCATAATATGTACTGCGGTCGCAGCAGAAGGTGTGTCTTGGGCTGACTCTATCCAGGCAGCTTTGAATTCAGAATTTCCGTTCTCTTAGACTGGTTGGCACTCAAGACTATAGAACACTGCCTGTCCTGCTATTTACCCATACATTGGTGGGAGAGAGAGAGAAAGAGAGAGAGAAAGAGATGAGTTTTCATGCCTTTACCAAATACGTAAGTGAATATAATGGATCCGAGTGGAATTTGAACACGGCAAACTGATTCCTCAATCCAAACCGCTATCCAGAACTCCAGCGTTTTGGGTATGACCTAAAACTACACCCGAGAACGGAACTTTACTAGGGAACAAAATTACGGTACCAGGAACATTTGTTATCTAGTGATATGTAACTAAGTTCTAGCGCCTATTTGCTTCCTTTCCAGGGATGCAGCTTTATATATATATGCGTGTGTGTATGTGTTGTGGTACGATCCACCTAATTTACATAGTGGAGTACCGACCATATAAATATGGGTTGGTACCGGGAAGGCGAAAAAAGAAGTAAGAAGAGATCCAATCCAGAGACTCTGCCCGACTGCGATTAAGTCAACCCATTCTACAGGAACAGTCTTCCCAAGAATATACCAAAACTAACTGTAAATATTGTGTACCTTTTCCTTGTTTCAATACATTTTGTTTACGTACATTTTGTGTTGTATTATTATTATTCCATGCTTATCCAAGCTTCAACAGTATGTATGTACATAATTGTTATATTTATATTGGATGATTAATATGAATGGAATTGGGATAAGAATAATTAGAATGTGATTCACGAGTAAGCTTGCTTCTTTTTACAGTTAAATATGTCAGGGGAGGGGAACAAAATCGTAACTTACAACTTCAAGCCGAGCGCGTCTCCCATTCCGTACCAGAAGGAAAACCTTTACTGCGTTTGCTTCCTTTTTTCATGAAAGAGTGTAGATTGTTGCTAAATAAGAACTTATCAGTGATTGGACTATAAATTACCAAGATGAATCGAAGTATTTGCTTAAAAAATCGAGACAGTTTTACCTGACGATTGACATACAAACCGATACCCAATCGGTATCGGCTGGGTCACTGCAGATAGGGCTTGAGAAACCTGAAACCCTTAATGAAGGTCAGCTAGAAACATCACTGATGATATGTACCAAAGCATCCACCAGATATATTTTACTGATATATATATATATATATATATATATATATATATATATATATATATATGCTTTCCAATATTAATATAAGGCGTTTCTCCCTGAAATTAATAGATAAGCATTTTCATAAGAATCCATTAAAAAAATCATAGGAAAATACTTAAAGTCAGTTACTCTTTTGTTAACAACGGAGAGAAGATCATCTCAGCCGACAAGCGTAAACTCCTTAATAAGTTTCAAAGGAGTGAAGTGCAAGTTATTAATCCCGCATTCAAATCTAGAAGGAAAACCGAGTGCCCTGTTGAGGGTAAATATATGTCTAAGAATGTGTTGTATGTGGCAACTATCTTCCTCGCAGAAAATGTAAACCTAAAGCATATCTACATTGAAATATCCGCGGGAAGTTGGTAACAACGTCTATGTAATCTCAATATATCGCTGAAATTACCAAACTAATTTATTAAGACAATATAGGGACCTAATTGACAATGGTTTCACCCATTATTTGGAGTGGAAATTCCCATCCTAAGAATTTCAGGGAATGTCTCTATGTCTCCAGGAGAAAAATATTTATAATTAAATACAAAAACCATGGTGAGTTACTGAACCTTCGGAGTAAAATAATGTAGGCACAAACATCGCCTTAAAATATAGACAAACCACTTTCCCTGGATTGTATAATATCAGATGTCATATAACATATATTAATATATTCACATCTGTATCTTCATTGGATGCATGCTGTTGCACATGTTTACATAATTATGTTTATTATATTCTGAAGCTTATGGTTGTGGCATATGTGTTTCGATATTTATTTGGATTTATATATCAGGCTACCTCATTCAGTTTTCAAGTTTGCGGCGTATTTGATACTTCTCTCTCGCTACTGACCTGCCTACAAATCCGCATATTGTGCAACTGCGAGGAACACCGTCCATAGTAACAAGAACATTTGCTGACGCTTTTAGCTATTTTCTTCAATAGACTGATCTTGAAATTTCTGATACCACAGATATATACAGTTATCGCTATACAGGGCAACTTACTTGAAGTGAGTATGCGGCATATTGACATCTGTGAGTTTACTCTTTAGCTTATCTTCATACATGAGCCACGACCGTTTGAATAGAATCTTTTAAAAAATATGCCTAGAAATATTTCCCTATAAGTTTATAAATGAAAATATTAATTTTTAGGAAGTAGTATAATTCAAATGCCCTAATTGCTCACAATCTCTGATTGAACAATGTATGTGAATTAACAGTGAATTGTGTACTGCCAAACTACTCTGTCGTGGACCGATATATTTACCACGGCCAAAGAAGACTTGGTAGAGATTAATTCGAAGAAGCATTAAGTAAATCCCTTCCCTTTGAAGGCGATCTTATTTAATCACGCGCCAATTAATTTTGCCCGAATTAGATTCAAATTTCGGACAGATCCACTTCAAACCTCAAACTTTGCCAATGCCTAGATATTGATTGCATTCATGACGTTGTCATCTTGTAAATTTATTTATTGCCGTGCTATTCCAGGAGTTCCTTTGTCTAAGCGATTTGCGCATTACAAAATATTAGTAACAGAAATATCGTAATTATATCTATTGCATAAGTTTGATCATTTTGATTCGCTTTTATTTTATATGCAGCATGTTATATAAGTGACTAAATATGCGAGCTTTACTGCGTCACATTATACAGTAGTTAATTTTATTTATTTCCTTGCCATGTTGAAAATGCAAAGATGTTTTTTTTTTACTTCAAGATAGGGAAGAAATTCATATATATAACTAATCAATTTCATTATAAAAAACGATAAACAAAATAATCGCTTATTGTTGAGGGGTCCACCCTTTTTATACAAATGGACTCACCCAATGTATACTTATAATACTGCGAGAGTAAGACCGAAGAGTCGAGTCGAGTCCAGAGTGACAGAGGAAAAGATTGTAGGTAACGGGAAGTGTGAGGGTGAGGTAACAGCGTTGTAGGAGTCACAGTGAGCGAGGACGTAGACTCAGTAAGAAGTCATACAGCGATACTTCAATACCAAAGACTGTATATATATTTTGCTACTAACCCGTATTCCTGGAACTACTAGCCTTCTTTACCAGTTTGTATTATTACGTTAATACATTATTTTCATATATTCATTCCTGGCGTTTGTTATTTATTTGTTACCAGATTTCAACGCGTAATCCTCAACACTTATATATAATGACCATCTTAGAAATGAAAAAATGTGAAATAATTTAAATTCATTTTTAATATCTTAATAAACAAACTCGCTGGCTCTATTAAATAAGAGGAACTATACAATATAAATTGCCAGTAATGAAGGATAGAATCGCTCGGGATGACAATTAAAATATGTCCCGTTCCACAGTAGTACCATTTACATGGGGTAAGCCTAGAATTGGTTACTCCTGTTTGCGGCGTCCATATAGGGAAATTGTCTTGTGAACTTGAGTAATGTTAATCCCAAATAAAGTGTATATATCGAATTATAAATTTACACATGTGCCAAATTGCTTCCGATTGAAAGTAAGCATTTACTCGGTATCTCTGCTTTATACAACAATTGCAGTTGCACGCACACATAGGCACATTGTTAGACATCTAAATTTATATACGTAATTCATTTTCAAATATTTGTATATCTTTTTAAGAAAGTCTTCCTAACCTAGTTTGGGTTTTCTTCCGATAAAGAATTTAGTGATGGCATATATGTCTTTAAACCCATCCAAGTAGTTGTTTAAACCTATAATAGGAATCTCTGTACCTGCTTTGTCGATCTTACAGCAGAATATATCTATATCGACACTTTGTTTCCTAGAAACCTACTTCCAAGCTCAGTCTTCCGTCGGGAATACTTTGGAGATTCGTCTTCAGCTAAGTTGGTCGAACTCTCTGCCTTCGGGCTGAGAGGAACCCGGACGAGGATCTGCCGAAGGGCAGAGTCTCGTCTCGCGTGGTTGACAGCTAGCGACTCCGTTTTTTACCTGAGTCTACGGGGAATTTTTGCCCGAGCCTACGGACTCGGATACCCCACGTTAAATTCGACCATGTGCCACATCTGACCGCGTGGGGCGGTTGGCAAATATCCCCACTTCCAATCTCAGAATCTACTGAATGCATCGATCTATTAGAGGATATATCGACGAATAAAATCTTATATATGTGACAAAGAAAGCAATTTGGAAACGGTTCAGACATCATTGACAGTTCAACAAGAAGTGAACAACAGACCCATCGATTTTATCTTTTCTTAGACTATATACTGCGTATTTACTAACGTTGATGTGAAGAGATGGGCACTGACCATTGAAGCAGTTCATACTACACCCCAAATAAACCTACGAATAGTGGACGACGATACTGTTTCCCCCGCCCCCGAGGTTAATTTACTTATGTTGAGTGTGTAGTTATGATCATGCCATAAGTATTCATATTTGTGATAAGAATGTACTTGAATAGAAAATCAACATCCTCTATCAAGTGTTGCAAGAAATATGAGTCAAGATAACCGTTTCCAAAACCGAAATTATAATCTGGAGTTGGAATGAAATCAAGGATAGCACCTACCCTGAATCTATCATAAAAAGTCAGTATGTGGGATTAGTAAGTACTAAAACTTCAAATACCTCAGTGTATGGATCAGTTATAACAAATTTAGTATAGTGAAAAGTAAATTGAACATAGAGTAAGCCTTACCAGAGTTAATTTCACCAAACACCAGAAATTGCTTCAGAACGAAGACATTAACCAGATACCTCGAGTTATATTCTTAAATAACCTCGTCAGATCGAGGCTTTTATAAAGATATCATGCATGACATCAAACCTGTTTAGAATATCTAAACTCTCCGGTGTACAAAACGGCTTTGATTAAAAATGGTTTGAGCAAGTGATTCATGAGGACCTTGTCAAGGGGCATTCTTCCTTTGAACTTTGTGAACTGATCAAACAGATTCAAAGAAAGAAATGCACAAAATAACAGACTATATTACTTGAAGTGTGTCAACAACAGAAAACCTAAAATGCGTGTCATATGCAAATCGAGGAGAATATAATAATAATAATTAAAATGCTGATATTCCACACTACTTCAAATAAAATATTTGGAAGGAAACTCCCCCATCAGTTTCGGAAACACCGATAACATGTATGAGAGTTGATAAAAATTATTTACCCTTTTTACGAAAAACGATTTTATAAATTTCAAATGAAAGCTGTACTGGCTTCTCGGGTAATGAATGCCAAGTATTTCCTTGTAGGGAAACGGATATTATTCAAATTATCATGCTCATAATCATAATTGGAAGGAAGCTACAACTAAACCTAGGTTATATAATGAGGAATGATAGCTTGAAAACTCACATGGCATAGAGAAGTCGTATTGAAATAGAGAAGGTATTGATGCACCTTCTTGTCGAGGATGTTGTTTTAGAAGACGGGATAGTTGAAAGCGGGATCTGTGGGAAAGCAAGAAAAACAGCTAGGGGTGAGGGGCAACGTGCGATGGGAAGGTTTCGAGAGATGATCACCCAAATCCTGAAGGAAAATCGCCTATAGAAGTAGGCGATCCTTTAGTAAGGTAGATCAAACGTTATCTGGGATAGACTGGTAACTTGACATAAAAAAGAACTATATTTGTTTTATACCTTATAAGAATGAAATAAAATCATTTTTTTCATTCTTCTTGATATAAAATATTCACTTTGAATGTACGTTTTCACTGTTGACATATTAATTGTCAAACCATTTGGCAAACATATACTTCTTCTACGAAGATATAGCTGCATAAAAATATTATAAATACTGCTGGCATGCGGAGAGAAAGCTTTTTGAGTTTCAGAAACACATTCAGAATATTTTTAATATTCATTGAGTGATTATTCTTTAAAGCTTTTAAACTAACTTCGATATTTCCATACTTTAAATGCAATCTAACATTTTTCGCCAGTTTATTTTTTGCATATGCGTTTAGAATTTAGTGTTTTACTATATACAAATAAATAAGTATTAAAATGAACAAATCTCTGAGTATGTGTTTTGTTTGTTTGAAGATTCACCACATGAGAATTATCTATCGAATCAAAATTCATTTATTCATTTCATATCACACAAATAACCTTACAATCTCATCATGATTTTTACAAATCTCTTTGGATTGGGAGCCCGTTTTCTATCCCATATGTTCATATTTTTCATTTATTAATTACTTGAAAATAAAGGTTGTTTCAATAACTTGGACTGGTTTTTAATGGGAATTAAGTTTAAGCGTTTATTTTCTTTTCGTTTTTCTTTCAGATTTGACAACTTACGCCTTTAGCAATTTCAATCATGGAAAGATTAACAATCAAACAACGTGTTAAAGTTTCAGGAGTGCAACTGGAAAAAAGTTTTTCTTAAATCCAAACAAATTGGGTCGGCGGCAGATGTGAAAACACCACTGCGTGCTCGTTTACGCCGTTCCGCTGAAAACATTGCTGAAGTTCACGAGAATGTGGCCAAATCTTCAGTCACTTTTATTCGTCACCGAGCGCAGAAATTGAACCTCTCGGCTGGTCGATTATGTTGACCAAAAAAACCGCGAAGTGAGCGAAATGCATTTCTATTTGAACGTCCATTTTCGTAATAGGCTTCTATAACTATAACACGTTTTTTGATTGTTAATTTTTCCATGGTTGAAATTGTCAAAGACTTAAGTTGTTAAATCTGAAAGAAAAAGAAAAAAAAATCATTAGACGCTTAAACTTAATTCACATATAAATCGGCCCAAGTTATTGAAACAGGCTTTATAAGGCACGTTTATTTCATTTCACCAACACAAGTGTTTTCGCAAATAAATATTTAAGTATTTTGTGTTAATTATATTTAATGCTAATCAAGTTTGATTACAAGTTTGTTTCTTTGAAGAAATATTTGCCACTTATAACCAAATATCTGTTCAATAATAATTGGCCCATATTTCTTTACAACTGCAACAATTACTGTAAATGCTTACTTAAAAACGCTGCATGTGTTTTCCATTGATAACATACCCCTACAAATAAGACGTGTAGGTTATTTCCAACAAAATGGTACACCACCTCATTTTGCCCGTACTGTTCACACTTGACACGATCAGTTTTCAGCAATTATTGCTTAAGATTCGGCGGACCACATCCTGCTCTCACATCCTGTGACTTCTGGTTATGGGTTATAACAAAAAATTGCGTGTATATCAAAAATTTTAGAGATATCGAAAAACTCAATGACAGAATAAAAGGTTTAATATCAAACATTCCCCGTGAAATGTGTATCAAGGCATTAAATTTTACTGTTGATTGCTGGATTTGTGCATCAATCGTGCTGGATAAATTATTCCTCTCATATTAGTGTTAACATAAATTTGTTTCGCCATAGGTGTACATAACAGTATGTCAAATTACACAAGCCCACACACAAATTTATGAATCGCTATACACGTGTAAATATAAATACATGTACAAAATTAATATGTATTTTCACTAACCTTCCTCTCTTCTTACATAAGCTTATTTGTAAAGGCGCCAAGCGATAGAATAAATGATGGTATAAAGATTGTAATTCCAGTAGTGAAAGTAGCCCTCTGTGTACAGGGCAATCCTATTGCTGAATAGTGCGTCATGAGGAAAATCATAGACGGAAGAAATAAGACACAAAAAATATGTGGGGGTGATAGCAATTAAATTTTAAGGGAATAATACGTTGTGGGAGTTATTCATCTGAGGAGAGGTGTTGCTGGTTATGGGTTTCCTTGTGGAAATTGTACTCTCTGAGTAAAATCTATTCCCTTTTAATCCCTCAATATTAGGATATGCTACAACTCTGATCCGCGTCTATGCACCCGGCTGCGGAACCAAGATGCTAAAATCACGCATCCGACAACGTCGATGCTAGACAAGGTTGGTTGAAGTGTAGAGAGAATGGTAAATGGTTGTTGCCGCCCCTGGTGTTTTTTTTATAGTTATGGAACCAAAGACGGGAACCTTTTCCATTTTCTCCCACATAATTTTCTCTTCTCGCATTTGTGACAGAAAAGTAAATATGGACGATTGGAACTGTTACAGCTTAGAGCCGGTGGTTTGAATACCACGTGAGGGCTGGGGTGTGTGCAAATGTTCAGAGTGATGATGTATTTGCAGAGTAGGCATCGAGCATTGTTAAAGGTGATATACCCTTGGTGAGGTGAGGTGTGCATATATACATACATACGTATATATATATATATATATATATATATATATGTCTGTGTGTGTGCATGTGTTTAACTGCATCGCTTTCATTTCATGTGTGTGTGTAACTGTATGTATTTTCCTTCATATTGTGTGTGTAAGTGAGGTCTCTCTATATGTATTTATGTATGCATACGAAACTGTTGAATGGTCATAGGGGTGTGTGATGTGATGCATAGAAAGCACTTTAGAATGCTAAATAAGATTTTTACAGAAAGCTGTATTTTTTGTTCATTTTGTTCAGCAAATCTTTTACTTGCCAGTCTACATGAGAAAATGACCTTGATCTTACGAAGAAGACAGATTAGTTTTCGCAACCGTTTTTGCCTCCATTTGGCGCGTCAAACAGAATCCGATGCTCTAAATAGCTGTTCAATTTTGTTCGGCTCGATCGAAGCACTCGCAATAATGACACAGCGTTCAGGTTCGCAGCAGCTGAAAAACGATGCGCAAATTGCTTTAACTAATACTGAACTCGCTCCATTAGAAAAACTACAATTTCGGTATCGACAAAACTAAGAGGAAAAAAGTTGATATATATATATTTAAAATTTCTTATATGCCTATACGAGTAATTCTGAAGACTATCGGACTTACTATAAAATTTATTGTTATTAACTCCTATAGATTCAAAGATTTTTTGACACCAGGACCTGAAACTTTAGTTAGAAGCTGTTAGTTTCTCGTTTTATTTTTCATGTGTTATTCGGATTATTATCCTCTGCTGTAGATATTAAATGACAACATTTTTCCAATCGAACGCAGGTATTTATAAT
The DNA here is from genome assembly GCA_903632075.3 of Acanthosepion pharaonis. Classification (NCBI taxonomy): domain Eukaryota; kingdom Metazoa; phylum Mollusca; class Cephalopoda; order Sepiida; family Sepiidae; genus Acanthosepion; species Acanthosepion pharaonis. The sequence continues at coordinate 6,974,356 of CAHIKZ030002224.1, read as the reverse complement.
CGTTACAAAGCGTTTCTTAACATGAAAATAACTTATTTTATACTCATTTGCTTCGCCAGTTAGAATTTTTTCGTAGACAGTAAAATATGTTAATTCGAAATAAGTAAATACATAAAACATTTGTCAAAAAATGAATTATTTGACGACTTACAAGTTGTAGAATGAAAAGAAAGACAGTCAAAATCCTCTCTTTTCCGGAGTAGAACATCAGCCAGTAAAAAAAAATGAAATAACTTTAGTTTTCAATGTATTCAGCGAACATAGATTATTCTGACCCAAAGTTACATGCACTATGAAAAGAAAGATTTCATGTCACAAGTCAACCATTTGCCTTTCAATTGAACATTCGAATTCATGACATTTTATGGCTATGTGAACATTGGTACGTGTAAGATACAAACAATCACCTCCACCTTCAAGTATTTCTTTATCGTGTTTCTGCTATTTCGAAGATAATTCTACATTGCATTTGGGTACAAGCACAAAATGACCTGCTATATTTTCTTTATTTTGTCATATATTTCAACCCTAATGCATTTACTTATTATGCTAGCATGAATAAATCAACATTGAATCTTGATTTAATAACAGAATGTTTTCTCTTTTATTTCATTTCAGGTAAGTACATGCAGCTACCTACGCTATTATTTTGGGCAACATTCCCAAACGCGCAATTCTGACATTTCGAAGAATATAGGAGTTGACTGGATTTGTATGTTTTTCAGTAAGTCTGTTTCGGATATTAAAGGTCCTCTGTTCAAGAAAATTCGTTCGATTTTATAACCACGGCAGACACATCAATTTCCTGGCACTGGCTGTCTGATTTTACCGTTTCTTTATATTTCCTTTTTTCTGTTTTGCTATAAGAGATTTGACTCCAAGAAAATTGCAGTCTTTCTTCTCTGTTGGAAAATATCCGGTCTATTAAGATACGCTTCTCTGCACATTTTATTGCACTTTGCGATAAAAATGCAGACCTCTCCAAACGTCCTTCAGCAAGTCTCACCAACAAGCCAACCCTGGAGAGGAAACAGACGTTAAAAGATTTATTTATATGCATAAGATTTTTACAACATTTTACGCAGTCATTTTGCTGCATTACTATGTATACTTTTGCATTGTTTTTGAAAGATATTAACATTTCTGATGACGAAATTTCACCATTATTTTGATTCTGATCTGTTAAACCTTGTTTTTTTCAAAAAATATAAAAAATATGTTTGATCATCTGGGAATGCATTGACTGCATAAGACTACTTTTATAAAGTTAATATGATAGGTTTAAGAAACAAACAAATAACAAAATCCAGAAAGAAAATATAGACCCAATGTATAAAATTCCAATGCACATAAACCCGCTAGAAATCAACTACACCGTCCAACACACCAAAACGCTCAGATCGTATTCAAAAAAGTAGAGTTAAACAGACGTAGTGGGAAGATTGTAAATAACCGCTCGTCGCGACAACGCGTGACATCGTCGCTTTCTCGCGACGCCGGCCATATTGGATTTACAGGCCATACAGGTATATGTCCGCTTTACCCGACGTGGTACGTGTATTCTTTCACTACACTTACATTGAATAACATTTTATTTGTTTCGTAACATGTTCTGGTTTTACATACTTGAATTAATTCTCATTGATAAAATAATTTTATTTTTTATAATTTAGTCATTTAGTCATACCAAAGCAAGTATTACTAGGTGACAGAACCGTTCATCCTACTTTTTAAAAATTCAGACGGGGAATGCTGAAACAGTACACTAATTTAGCGTTATAAGGTAAAATATTCAGTAACATTTTATGAAATGTTTACATGAATTAGATGTGATATCATTGTAGTAAAGTTAAGATGTTTTCGCTGAAAGCAGTTACTAAAAATATGCTTCATGTAATTATTATTGATGGGCAGAAAGAAAGTCAAATGCAAATCTTAAACATAAAAATACTATTAATAAACTTTAGCATCCGAAATATTTATTCGCAGTATTCATATATCATTACACTTATTTTATAATTCTGGTGTAATCAGGAAGCCGGGTTTGCTCAGTTCGACGAATATTTTACCGAATATACTCGCCTTGAGGTGACTGATTCCTGGCTTCATAATTATCATCTGAAACATCGAAACATATTGGCAGGGACAAATCTCCACGTTTGGACTATCTTCCTTACGAATTGTACTTTAGGCAGTTACCGGTGCCTGTTTCCTTGTTAAAAGTGACTTACAATAATTGGATGAGACAAGGGAATACTACGCAACGCATAATTAGTGACGTGATCAAGTTTCGACGCACGGAGAAAAACAATGAGGCGTGCCATTAATAATTTAGGCCATTAGCCAGTTAGAGATTTTGGGCAAGATCCTAGCTAACCGTTTGAAGGCTGTCCTGCCTAGTCTATTTGGACCTGAGTTACGTTGTAAAATGTAGAACTGTTCATCACAAACTTCATTTGATATGATTGATTCTAGAACAACAGAGAGAAGCAGCGCGGATCAGTTTCGATCAGTTCAACGCATTCCATATTGTTGATCATCGATTTCTTGAGGCTGTTCTCACGCAGACAGTTTCGAGACTGAACCCGACTGATATATGTAACCTCCATGATGGAGGTGATTTTTATCAATATTGGAAACTTACGCATTGTTTCGCTACTTTCTTGAAGGTTGTCCTCTCTCGCTTTTGATCTACCTTCTTGCATTTGAACTCTTCCTTCAGAAGTTAAGTTAAGTCGGTCTTGTGCGGATATACGCTAACTGATGCTACTACCACGGTTAGGTATTCTGCCTATGTCGACATTATGTGCTTGTTTGCAATGGTCAGATTTTGATTGACCAAGTCCTCATAGAAATCAGAAGGTATGTAAAGATAACAGGGGCCTTGATCAACCGCGATATTTCGGTTTGCGATTGGTCCCGTGGAAATAGCTTCTCTTCCTGAGCCTTTTCAGTGGATGGACTGGACGTGTATGTTACACGGCGTTAACTGGAAATAAACTAGTCGGTTGTTGGAGAGAAAGCCGAGTCTGCTCTCCGCTTCTTTACAGATTCTCCTGCTCCCACTCCTCTGTATTGAACTATTTCGTTTAGGTTGAGTTGTATTGTCCTTCCTGTGGAAATTAGATTCGCAAGGTACTTCACGAAGTCTGTTATTTCCGCATGTTTGAATTCTGAATGAAATGCCTAGATTTGAGCTTCGTCAACGTTCCACTTCTACATCGTATGTGCGCACAAACCAATGAGAAAGGCGAATCCTGGAAGACGATCTTAGATAATTTTCTTTTATGAGCACGTGCGAAACGTGGTTCCGCTGTTTACCAAGAAGTGAGTGCTCCTTCTATCGCGAATATTGAAGGGCTTTGAATTTTTTCTACGGCCGAAAACTGGCCTCTCTGACACACGGCTTTTGTTCTGGAAGACATGATATCAACTTAAAGGATCCGTTCATGATTGTCTGACGGATGAGCTCAGAAATTTGTTCCCTGTGGCTGAATTGACTCAATAATCATGAAACATCACTAAACCTGTCTAGTAGCGCAAGGCACTGTGTGGAACGGCAAGAATCATTGTTCAGCGGGAGTGACAATTTCGCCGGAAGGAGTTCATTGTAAGAAGCGAACATAAACTATTGAACACGCCGACTTCTACTGCAGTATTGTACATTCGATGTGCAAGATGATTGAAGACTTCATGCTGCACAAAAAAAACTTATTGCACTTGCAGCATACTACTGTTTGTAGCAATATAGTACCACTTCCTCATTTTGCTATTTCGGTCGTGTGCAAAAATATCCTCATTAAATGCCATCTCAAATCTTGAGTTTAATCGGTTAGAATACCGACCATCCTTTAAATATACACCAATATCTAAATCTAGAGGCATTATTTCTTTAATTTTCTGTGTTAATGTGATTTACTTCATAAGGGGAGGTTTATTTTACTGAAAAAAATGCTTAAATAGAAAAATTGTGAAACCAGGTATTCCATGATTATTTTTGAAAGCAATGTTACTGTTTTTGATACAAACAAATAAGTTATATTCGTGGTGATGAAAAATGTGCCTTGATATGCGTGTTATTTATCCTCAGTTATGCAAGTGTGAAACACTTAAATTATTAACATTAAGTTTCAAAATTGATTGAAAGTTCCCCTGATTCTCAGTTTCTCTCTACACCAGAAACGAATTCATTTCATGCAAATTAATAAATAGGCGTCTGATATCATCATTCAACCAAAGGAGAAAAAGAATTTCATTAAATAGAACAGGTGTTTCTTCAAAATTTATTTGGTAAGTATAAAAAAGATCGAAATAATGAAAATTAGTTCAAAGAGTTTTTTTTTTTTTTCAGACAAGAGAATTTTCTTTATCATAACAAAAATAAATAAAAATGAATGTCCCCAATCATACAATGTCACAGCGAAATATACTTTAACACTCTTTATGTATGGAGTGGATTTTTCTAATAAAGCCCAATCCAAGATCAGTAAGAAAAATAGAAAGAATGTGGAGCGCCATTCATCTAAATAAGAATAGCTTACTTACATAGAAAATATGTATTTGAAACCTTGGATTTTCATCCAAGTTTGAACAATATGCCATCGATTAATTTAAAAATACATAACTATCTGAGCCAACGGTTACATTATAGACATTTCTTAAACTTATTATGATACAAAGCCAAACGATATGTAGGAAATTCGGGGAACGAGCGAAAAGACCCACCTGCACCGAATGCGCTATGTTAGAAGTGGTGTATTTATGAATCTTGGTTGGAACACTTAGAACTCATCTAATGTTCTTATTACTTGCAGCTCTAATACATATTAACTCTTATTGACTCACGTTTAAACCATATTATTAAATGTTACATAAATTTTAGGAACGTTTATAATATACAATACAGGTTAGTTATTCTGAGTAAATGCAAAATGAAGGAACATTAAGAACAATTTATATTAAAAATAATTCGAAAGTCAGATTTAAATTACACAAGCAAAAAAAACCATAATCTAAGAGAATCCAGGACACTAAGTTATATTAAATGCTTGGCAAGTCAAATCTGAATTAGGCTAATGCAAAATACAATGCTACTGTGACTTTGCACAATTCTAAATTAAGCTTCTCTTTAATAATGAACGATTGTCTTTTTCCGAATGGTAATCTTAATCTTTTTAGTCATTGCATGAGGTCAAAGATTCCTAAATATATATTAGCCTTGCTTTTTTTCTTTTTAGTACTGTGACTCTCCAGTACGTAGCTCTCCAAAACACTCTATATATTATAGCTGTAAGCAATGTTTGTCACCTTACTATAACTCAGCGTTGTTCTTCTGCCATTTATTTGTATAATTTCGATAAGAAAGTTACTTGGTTTCCACATGCCCCTCTTTTCAATGCATTCTGTGAGTGTCAATTTTCTCACTGCGAATCCCAAGAATTTTAGCCACATCTTTATGATTCAATGAATGCGTCTTTTTGATTCCATTTTATTTAAAACATTCTCTTTGCTCCCGTGTTCCATCAATGACCTTCTCAATATTCTTCAACAGCGCCACATCTTTGCTGTCTCAAGATGTCTTCACATGTGTGAAAAACAATCTCCATCATTCACTGATAAGATTGATGTTTCATAGCAGTTCAGCATTCTTTTTGTTCCTTACGATATTTCATTGTCTTAATTGCTCTACTTAGCTTTTGGAAGTCATATTTCGCTATTCTAATTCACTTACACATTTCTGCGTCATATATGTCATAGACTGCTATAAGACGTCAAACATCGATAAATATGAATGCATGCTTGATTCCTATGTCCGCATTTTGTAACACTATTCTGTACTTCACCTCTTGCTAAATATTACACATTACAAAGCAAGAAACTATGGGACAACATTTAACTGACCTTACCCACAAATCTAAAAGTATTGTTATTATATATTTTCCGTACTCTGTTTTACGACAGTAAAATCTAGATTAGATAGAGAATTGCGTCGAAAGCTTCGAGTTCTTCAGCCTACGTTTCATTATTGGCATCATGTAGAGAGAGAAAATTATCAACACTGTTGTCTTGGAGCAAGCAGACTCCTGGTGCATACACCTTCTCCTCTGTCACCCTCGTTTGAATGATCGTCAAATGATATCACACATGCTGATCTGGACACGGGAAACAGTAAAGCAGGCCGCCCTACACTACGTTTCAACGACATAAGTTCGACGATGTTAGCTGATCATGACTAGCAGATGTACGAGATAAGTAAGTAGAGATATCATTGGTAAGCAGGTATAGAACAGTATGGATAGTGTATTAACAGACGAGGGAATGTTAGTCATAGGAACTCAAAGGCATATACGAATATCAAAATAGGCCATTCAAATATAGGAAAATATCCTAAAATTTCAGGAAAAAGTGCTGAAGTGCTATATAATATATGATCATCTTTATGCCATTAGATGAGAGAATATTCCTTCACAAATTAAAAAAAAAATATATTGTCTTGAGAAAAACCCTGGATGGAATATTTAAGGAATGAAGGAAATTTAAGGAAAGTAGAAATTCTAAAGAATTCGATACGAAAAGTTAGAATGATGCAGTTGAAAAATGAGACGCTTCCTGGATAATTCACTATTCACAGAACATAATTGTAATTAAAACAAAAAGTAATAGCACGCGACAAACGTAATGTATGATTGAATGTATGACAGAACAGGGACAGGAATTAACATACATTGAACAATGTTACTTAGCGCAACAAAATGATTATAGTTTTAGAACCATGATCGACCATGTCTTAAAAAGATATAATATAAGAAAGATGACAACAGTTAATGCTACTAAAGTTATTTCAGACATTCTTTTTACTTACTGTGAGATGTACAAATGAATATCTGTTTTTTTTCCGCATCAAGCTCTCAAAATATCTATTCCATTCATTCTAACCTTATCGCTATATAAAATTTATTTCCGTTGCTAAAGGTACTACGGTAAACACGACTTACTAGTTTTGTATTCAGTCTCCCCTGAACGTACCAGTAATATAGTCATTTCAAGGCAGTCGTCCGAGTGGATTAAACAGGTGCATACCAGTAAATTAATCAAGTGAGACAGTGTTTGTTTAAAAATATAGCATTGGCACAGAACTAAAGATTTGAAATTATTGTTTAAATAATTTATACGATTCGCATCGTTCGGAGAGTTGCTCTCATCTTTATTCATATATTCACGACGTTTCGGCAGTTGTATATTCCGGCCTTCATCGGGATCTCTCTAAATTTCTGAGATGAGGTTTTGTATCTTTTTCCACTATTTATATCGTTCGGACTGTTGCCCTCATCTTTATATGCTATATTCACGAGGTTTCTGCAGTTGCATATTCCGGCCTTCATCAGGATCTGTCTATATTTCCAAGATGAGGTATTGTATATATTTACACTATTTATATACTCCAGACTGTTGCCCTCATCTTTATTGCTATATTCTCGACGTTTCGGCAGTTGTTCATTTCGGTCTTCGTAAAAATCTATATTTCTGATACGAAGTATTGTATCTATTTGCACTATTTATATTGTTCAGTCTGTTGTCCCCATCTTTATTGTCATATACACATCGTTCCGGCAGTTATGCATTCCGGCCTTCATCAGAATCTCTCTATATTTCTGAGATGAGGTATTGTAGCTATTTACATTATTTATATTGTTCGGACTGTTGCCCTCATCTTTATTGCCATATTCACTTCATGTGTTATAAGTTTGAATATCAAACCATTCCTACATTTAGTCCGCAGTGGTACATTTTTCTAATTCCACGTACCAAGCATATTCTGGATATATCAGTAAGAATTAATTTCAGTTGGTAACTCAACTCACCAACTTTTTGTTCCCTCGGCTGTGTCACAACTCTGTGGGCCAAGTTGACTTTTTGATTACTCAACCGAATTTTTTATCCACTAGGCCATGTGTCGTTGGATACGTATGCCCTAGTGCTTGAGTAATCCAATATGTTTGTATTGATCAGCTGAAAATATCTACTGAAAAGTTTGGTTACTTGGAATTGTTTTAGAGTATAACACAAACCTGTGAAATGGGGATGTGATTGCGGAAAAATATTAATGCAAGTTCATGAGTAAATCATAAATTAAGATCAGAATTTCTGGTTTACGCAATGAAGAAAATATTTAACTTTCTGCAGAGGAAATGTGTTTTATTTAATCAATAATTTACATGACATGAAACCGTATGAAATATTGCTTTATTTTACTCAGTTATTAGAGAACGTTCAACTGATTTACGTGACTTCACAACTTCAAAATAAAAAATAAACATACACAAAAATCTGTCTGTTATACTTAGCGAAACCTTTACAAATGATGTACTGTTTGCCTTAATAAACTCGTAAATTATGCATAAAGCAATTCATTATGTCGTAAATCAAACTGATGATTGAATACGAAATCAAAACGATTTTGTTTATTTTAGGATGAAAATCACCGCAGGAGAGACGTTAAATGTTTTATCAAGTTGGTGGTTCAAGAAAAACGACAGACATTAAGAAAATTAAATGAGGCTCCCCACTAAATATACAAAAAAAAACGAAAAAACAACAACAACAAAACAAACAAAAAAACAAACCAAAAAAAACGAAAAAAAAAACCAGAATTATTACAAAGAATAACATCTACTTGTATAGTTGTATTTTAATAAAGCTTTATTGCTTTTTTTTGAAAATGCATTAACCTTTGAAAAATATTGTACGGGCATTATCTATTGAAATATGTCTTTTTGCCTTCGTACTGATTATGTTAAAAAATCTCTTTATTTACGTCATGTTGTAACAGACAAAAAGACGTCTGTGGTAACACAGGTATCGTGACTCTACTTTAAGAGAACATGGTTGATTAAAAAAGACTGTTATCGTCAAAGTTGCGTTTTCAAAACAATACATCTATATTTAACAGGAACTTGGTAAATGCCATTCCATTTTCAAATATGTCGATGACGAAACGCAAGAAGATAAAGAGGATTCTAGAAATAATTATGTATGGTTTACTTTGGCACAAGTTATCGATCTGCCTCGAGATATGATTGAAACATACTAATCGAAAGAAGGAGCAGTCAGATTAAATTCATAACTATTACTCGTTGCCCAGTTAACGAGGTAGGTTTTCTTAATCATTGTTTAATTTGACACAGGGAAAGAATTAAAGTAAACAAATTTTGATGACTGCTGCTCTAAAGCAGTGTGTCTCAACTTTTTTAAGAAACGGCACATTTAGAAGGAAATGAAAATACCATGCTACCCTTACCAATATTTTTGATGGGTATAGATTTAAATGTTATGAAATAAAACCATATCTTTTAAAAAAATACAAAAAATATTATGAAATTACTTTATTATTGTTGAAACTTGACTAATGCATGGAATAATAATGCAACACAAAATGTACTTAGAACAAAATGTATTGAAACAAGAAAGTGTACACAATATTTACATATAGTCTTTTGTATATTCCTGGTAAGACCGTACCTGGAGAATGTGTTGACTGAGTCGCAGTTGGGCAGAGTTTCTGGTTGAATCACTTGATTCCTTCCTCTCTTCCCGGTACCAACCATATTTATATGGTCGGTACTCCACTATGAAAATCAGGTGGATTCTACCACAACAATTATCAATATTTCTATTCAATTATTTGGGAAGCTTATTTAAAGTTACATATGTACCTGGTGCTTTTTTTCGTGATTTCTTTAATGTTTGGTCGAATTTGCGATCAGTGTTGTTCTGCAGAAGGAAGCTAAGGATATCATGGACCGAACGTGTGAGCAACAAGGAGGTCTTAGGGAGGATGCAAACAAGGAGGTGGCTTATACTTAACATCAAGAAGAGGCAACTGAAGTTTTTATGACACATAATTAGAAAGGAGGGCCTGGAGAATCTGATACTCACGTGTCGAAAAGAGGAAAAGCGAGACAAGTAAAAAAACGCATGACATACCTGGCGGCTATAAGCAAGTGTATGATAGAGCTTGATCTGTGGGAGAAAGCAGAGGCAGGGAACTTGCTGTAAGGTGCAAGGGATAGAGATAGGTGGAGAGCCATGATCACTTACGTCCTGAAAGGACATGGCACATAAAAAGAAAGAAAGAAAAGAGCCACATTTCTTCTTCAGTTCACTGTAGTCTTTCCCGTTTCTTATTTTTATGTTATTCAGGCATGAGAAGGCAAATTCACATAAATAAAAGTTAGAAAGTTTCAATATAACTGTTAAGAATTATCTAACGTGTAATATTTTATTTGTATTGAAATCGAAATTGCATCAAGGGTACCGACTAATACTTTATTTGAAGCCCTTAAAATACTTTTAAAGATGAATATTAAAACAAGGTATTTATAATAACATGATTGAAAAATGATGAAGAGATTTGTTTGAAGAACAGTTTAATAATTATTCAAAAACTCACACTCAACCATTACTACTTACACAAACATACACACACATGTATGTATATATATATATATATATATATATATATATATATATATATATATATATATATATATTGAGAATATTTCACGGCACAATTAAGAGGGTCCCACGGCATATTGGCGGTTGAGAATCATTGCTCTAATGTATGCTTGAAAATACATTTCTAATTTTATGAAAAAGTGAAGATATTCGAGAATCCAATGTTGGCCAATTTTTAAAAAAAAAAAGATTTTACATGATAAATACTGCACAAAACACGTGTAAATTTGGATCTTTTTAGAACATCCACTCGATAATAGCAGAATAATCTGCGAGACTCATCAAATATAGAAGTCGCTGATATAATATGCTATAATTTGCTTCGGATTCCGTTTTCACGCTATCACGTTTCACAAGCTGCATCTTTGTTTTGTACGTGACATGTTCTTCACTCAGAAAGTTATTGACGTTAAAAATTAATTTTACTGATGTTCACTCGTAATGAGAGAAAGAGTACACGGAATCATCCTATATTTTCCGTGTGTTATTTTTTGGCATCTGCTCTTTTACTTCAAGACACTTGTGAAAGTTGCTCTCTACAAATTCCTATCTTCTGCAAATTGAAAATCAAAAAGAAAATTACTATTAGTATGCGAGATTTGAATACTGCTTAACCTATAAGAATTTTCTTCTATTTTCTGTTTTTGTGTCAAAAGATAATTAGCGGATACACAGAACACAGAAAAATATTTGATTCTTATCTTCAAGCAGAAAGATATACTTGGAATTCGAATTTGTGTAATAACTCGTTATGTCCGATCTGTTTTCTGGGAAAATCGATATTCACCTTTATAGATGTTTATGGATTACGTAATTCAAATAATATTTACAAACTGGATGTAGCGATATTCCAGCAGTGCACTGAAAAGAAATGACAAGCTAAATTGGAGGAAAGATCTTAAGACACGCAAATTTCCTGGACTGTGAAATCAGGTAACTTTCATAACCGTTCGAGCTTTCTACTTGTCTGATATCTGAAATGTAGCTATAAAAACTAAAACTAAAACACATATCAGTCCAGCATTTAATCTCATACAAAGTTCCGTTCAGAAGTAACACAATTTATCCCGTGTTGTTTCCTTTGATGATAGTGTTCCCATAAATCCTTTTGTAGAATAGCAACATTTGCCTTGCTGCGTTCTCTTGGATTTCCATGATTTCTAGAAATATTTTTCCTCATAGTTGCTATTTGATTTTTGAAAAGGAAAAGATGCAATATGCATGATGTGGAGAGTATAGCGTTTGTTCAAACAGGCGGAATATTGTTCTTGGGCAACACCTGCTGCACTGATGAGGGCTCTGTGGTGTGGTGAGACGACCACACTCTACACGCTTCGAAGTTAGCGAGAACATTATAACTTAGTGTGTATGTGCGACAGAGTTCACAGTCAATCTGAGCCAAACGGTTTCACACTGCATGCATTAGCTCAGTTACCATTTCAACAGTTCCTATAATTTTTGATCTGACCTCGTAAATGATACGAAGTGTTTTTGAAAAGATACAGTGAATTTCAGAAACGAAACGACAAATAAGTACCTTCTAAAATATCGCACTAACAGGGTGGGACTCCAACGAATATGAGGTGCAAAGGAAAGTAAAGCGTAAAGCCATTCGAAATCTACTTGCAAATCGATTAACAGGACAAGTATCACAAACAGACTAAATATAAAGTCTAAAGTGCTACTGAGAGAAATAATGGATCGGAAGCTGTGAAGTGAAATGATTTCCCCCTTTTTTGACGAGACAATATGCACATGGAGAGAGAGAGAGGGGGAGAGAGAGAAAGGGAGAGAGAGAGAGAGAGGTAATAGCATTGATACTAATAATGTTTGCACTCAAGAACATTCCAGTAAAGAGACAAAAGAATGCCTGATAATTTGAATACTCTTAAATCTCATAGAATGGCAGGCACACAGATGTAAGCTTGGAATGAAGTATTTGACACATTGAAGAAACAAGACAAAGAGTTGTAGCAAAGAGACAACTATTGCTGGAAGCAATCATTATTCTCTATTCTCTGTGGTAAGAACAATCCCTGTCTTATGATTTGCATAAATACGTCACGCCGTCTTAGCCAAAACGGCAAGACTCTTCAGTTGCATTCAATAAACGCACATTAATCTGAACTAGGCACTGAGTTTTCATTAGAATTTTTGAATGTAATTATGGATAAATTCCTTAAAAGAGAACGTCTCCATTTGCATTCTGCAAAGCAGTCTCTACTGACGTCTGACAATATTAAGAACGATTATTAGAAGAATTCTTGCTTGTACTGGAAAACAGTTCATCTACGCCTATTACTAATACGGATAGAGAACCTCCTAAATCACCTAGGTTCCATATGTGTATGTACCAATATTTCTCACTAAAAAGCTTACCAGAGTGACATGGACGTTTCGGATGGAAATTTTGTGAAGACATAATCTTTGCCTGGGATGTATTGCCATCTAGCCGCTAATCCCCCAGAAGAGAGGTTAGAACAGTATCTTCAGCACTTTAAAATCTTAATCTTTGGAAATGGCAGAAAAACAAACTTGTTCATAACTACAAACAAGTGTTGCTAAATACACACACTCCTCCTAGTCCACAAGTTCAAATGACCCAAGCAGAAAAAAGAAGACAGTCCTCTATGACAGGCATCTTTATTTCTGCCCTCACCCCTCAGCCAGTTCAAAAACCTATCGCTACAGAAGACACTGCATACACAGCTGGTCCTACAGCCAGACAAAAATGTTATTTCTGTGGACTCAAACTAAACCCTCAGACGTGATGCCCAGCTAGGGAAAGTAAATGCCACTAGTGCAGGAAGAAGGGACATTTCACTAAGGTTTGTCGATCAAGGTTTTTTTTTTACCTGGTTCCAATGCTCTTATTGCGACTAGCATCGTACCAACTGCAAACCCTAAATGTTTTTCAAAGGCTATATTAACGGCCAAAATGAACGGGGTAGAAATGAGTGATGTTGTAGACACAGAAATCTCAGAGAGTTTTATTAGCGCTGATATTGCAAAGAGACAGATTTAAAATCGTATATAGTTTTAATACCAGAAATACTTTGTGAAAAGATTATTACCAGCAATAAATGTTTGAAGAAAAATTATTACCAGCAATACATTTTGGAAAAAAAAATTACCAGCTATACATTTCTGAAATAATAATACCAGCTACATATTTTTGAAAAAAAAAAAAAAATTACCAGCTATGCATCTTTGGAAAAAAATATTACCAAATACACATTTTTGAAAAAAAAATTACCAGTTATAAAAATCTTGTCGGCATTAATTAGCACATTGAGGTTGATATGCCGTAAACCAAAAAGGACCAAACCAAAACGTCTTTTCATGCAGAAATAAAAATGAAATACCATGTTATGAGAGGGATTAATCAGATCATCATTGAGAGCAGAAATATTAATAACATCCTCGGATAAAAATTAAAAAGGATGGTCATAACATACACATTAACTCAAAAAAATGTAAACACTCCCATACGACATATTGACGAGATTATAAACGAGATAGCCAAATACAGAAGATTTATCACATTAGAATTAAGGAATGCATACCACCAAGTAGGTATAGACCTTAAATATAATCCTTATACGGTTTCTGAAGCGTGCAGTTGACTTTATCTGTTCCGACGGATTTCGTTTGTGGCCGCTAAATGGGTTTCCAGTTTTCATCGGGTCCTCAATAAAATAATTTTTGAGGAAAATCTACAAGGCACGTTTTCTATATATAAATAATTTGACACTGTACGACCAGGACTGTGCTGACCACAATTGCAACCTTAAACGGTTTTTGGCGCCTGTTAAGTAATATAATCCCATATTCAAGCATGAGAAGATTTCTTATGGGTCGACAACCATTAGACCCCTTGAATCGATTGTGGGTAAAGGAATCATGAAGCCGGATCCTGAACAGCTAAAACCACAGCTAAATCTACCTATTCCCAATAAAATAGCCGCCTTTCGACGAACCATGACTATATTCGTTCATTATTCTGAATGGATACCCTCTTATCTGAAAATTGAGACCCACTTAGGTAAATTACAGAATTTCCTTTACCTTGTGCTGTTAAAGCTTGTGAATGAGTTAAAAAGAGATATTGCCAACTCAGTCATTACTTCGGTGAATCCTTATATTCTCATAGAAGACCGACGCTTCCGACTATGTATGACCTGCCGTGTTAAGTCAATCCGAGTCAATCGTGGCGTTTTGAACATTGTCAAAATCTGAGCGCTGACATTCATCTCTCGAAATGGAGGCCCCTGCACAAGTCAAGGCGTTAGAAATATGATAAGACTTCTTAATTGCTAACATCTTTAAATTAATCACTGAGCAAAAGTCAGTCTCTTTCATGTTAAATACCAAGACATAATGCAATATATAAAATTAAAAATAGCGAGGTGGAGAACTTTCTATTTTTCGTTTGACGTTTTCTATAAATCGGGAAAAGAAAATGCAAAGATGGATGCGCTGTCAAGAGTGTGTAGACCCATAAAGAGCACCAAAGATCAACAAAAATCCGTAACGATCTCTGTCATCCAGACGTCACGAGTATGAATTTGCACTTTTCATTTGAAACGAATAAAAAACGGTTGTCAGATTTGCGCTCGAATGAAAGCAAGATTCTACAAACCTGAACCGGGAACCCCTATAAAATCTACACATCCGTTCGAGAGCCTATGCGTGGACTCTAAGGGCTCTATTCCATCTAAATCACGAAAAAAAATATCTACTAACTGTCGTTGACGTATATATAAAAAATAATATTCCTTAGGAAACTTTGGAGAAATAAGTGTCATTTGCATGTATGTAAAAGAAAACATTATGCCTAATATATGATTATTTGAATGCAAGCTAAAGATTATTCCCACGAGATTGAAAATTAATTGAGGGCTTGGATCAAGACAAAACAATCAGTGTTGATATATTTGTGGATACTACGGAAGGTGCTAGATATTTATAGTGGCTTGCTGTCACTTGATTTCAAATGATAAGTAGTAAAAGTCTTCCGTTAATATGCAAATGTCAAAAAAATATTCTTAAAAATAAAAGAAACAAATTAGCTACGAACACTTATTGGTATCAGTAAAAATAATATGTAGAAAATAGCAAAATCAAATGTAATAACAAAAGTGAAATGTGTACTGATCGGTCGTGCAATATAAAACAGGCAAACCTCATTCAGAGCGGATTGAAGGGACATCTTAAATATGTTTCAAATAACGCAGCTTGATCCTAAAAATCGTGAGGTGGGCCATACAGCTCAAATGGGAAAGCATTTTCCATTTGAATTTTTAGGCATTCACATTTTTTTCCTTTTCGGGATTCTCTTTTTTTCCATATTTTATTCCACAAAGCAAACGAAAGCAATGTCGGTAAATTAAAACACGAAGCCAAACGAAAATAAATAAAAGAAAGATAATCCGAAGCAAGCGACGGTGTTTTGATTTAAAAAAAAATGGCGAGTTATGTCGTAAAAACTACGTAGTCAAAAAGTGATGAGTAAGAATAAGAAAAAAAATAATAAAGTAGGAAGAAAATTGTGTAAAGAAAAATATCTCAATGAAGTTAAAATCGACGGTAAAAAAAAGTATCATGTGGAGATATGTATGTAAAAAGAAGTGTTTACCTTATCCCAAATCTACAATACGGATCTGTCAGGACTCGAAACTACAACTACTGTCTGAAAAACGATCTCGATAAACATTGCCCTGAAAATCTTCCATGTTTAATAAATCAGCAAGAGACGTTTTCGCCATTTTTTGACAACTGTAACCACTTATTATGTCACTCATAATTTAAAGAGATTAATGTTTACTTCCTGCCAACCCTACCTCGGCTCATATATTAAAACAATTACTTATTTTGACTAACTCCATGAAATTCTAAACAAAATTATTACACTCCTAGCTAAGTGACTTATAATGCTTGAAAAGGCAAGTAGAATAAAGTTAAAATATTTTAGTCGAGTTAACATTTTATTTAATAAAGGGATAATTTATCCTTATAATGGAAATTTTAGGAAAACAATTCCGCTAAGAAAATTAATAAAAGATGTGGCTGATTTTCGCAAAATTATTAATTAATTGCAAGAAAAGATTAGTGGTTAATTTCAAGTTATTTAGTGCGTGTGGTTTTAAATTCGAAGAGAAAATAAAATAAACTTTAATAATATTCGTTACCGTGTTACAAAGTACTCAAAAACCATTAGACAACAGACCAACATCATTTTTTCTGTAGGAAAATGGAGTGAAAATGTTGATATTTAACTCACTGCCAGTAATAGAGATGTATATACAGATTAGCAGAAATTCAGATACATTAATTTTTTA